>JAODAL010005612.1:0-141710 GCA_025379985.1 Phyllomedusa bahiana
CTTCCTATGACGCTCACATTCATAGTATTTTTGAACATCAAACTATATTTTTTTTATTGTTATTTACACACACTTTTTTTTTTGTGCACCCCATTTGTGGTATTGTGTTTTTCTTTTTTTCATTTAATGTAGCTGGGGACAGGGTTAGTTTATTTCCAGTGTGGGGGGCCCTTTTTGGGGCGATTTCCCCATTTTTGGGGCAACAGGCCCCTTTGATAGGATATTTGAGGTGTCTTTTTTTTCTTTCTCATTCTTTTATTTTTTTTAAAAGTTATGTTTTTGTATCTTTATTCTGGGTTAAACCTGTATTTTTTTGGTTTAAATGTATTTGGTATACCCCAGAAAACTTATTTCATTATATCAAGGGTTCTCTAAAAACCTATAATCGTGTTTAAAGTGAGTACATGGAATTTTTGTTTTTTGATCACTGGGTGAGGCCAGAACTCCTTTCATCTAGGGGCCGTGTGTTGACCAGAAACCCCCAAGGGGTTTTCTTGTTGGTTGACTGGGTCATCCACTTCCCCCCCAGATGACACTGAAAACCCCCACCAAGATTTGGGTGGGAACGTCGGCAAAAAACCTTATTTGGCATGGGCCCGGGAGGGGGTCAGCGGCCCTCACCTGTCCTCAACCCCCCTGTCCCATTCGGTTCCCTCAGCCAAGTCAACTATGTGGTCTGGGCCACGCCACTAACGCGAATGAACAATTTGAGGAGGACAGTCAGCAGCTACTTGGGGCGAAGAAATGGGCCAATATCTCCTCTTCTTGCGTAAGGCGGCAAAAATATGATTGGGGGATGGCATGGGGGGTCATGTTGTGAGGGGTCAGCCCCTGCATACCAAGACTGTTTAAGGGAAAGTAGGGAAATCAAAAAATAATCGATGATATTAGCTACCGCACTTGGAGCGGGGGAAGCAAGGGGTTCATCATCGTCAGGAGAAGAGGGCTGCAGCTTGCGTCTCAGGCAGCGGCGCAGCAAGCAAGTGGGTACTGTGGCCGTGAGTCAGCAGGGTAGCAGCAGTGCGGGGTCGGGAGCCAAACGGCCACGGGGTAGAAAACCCGCTTCACAGGTCCAAGAAAGTAGCGGCACAGGGGCTCAGCGAGGCAGCGGCGGTAGTAGTCACTCAGTCCGGAGTGTTTCCAGTAAAATCAGCTACTCGGCGGTGTGGCAGTTCTTTGCTAAGACACCGGAGGAGCCAAATATGGGTATATGTAGAATCTGTGGGCAGAAAGTGAAGCGTGGCCAGGGAGCTAACATTGGCACCATAGCCCTGCGTCAACACATGCAGCGTCACCATCCGGTGGCCTGGGAGAAACGTGGCTCAGATGTGGTGGTCCATCCTGCCGCCGCAGCAGCAGCAGCGCCCAGTGGCATGCATGCCATTGCAGCCAGTCAAGGTTCCACCACCTCTGCAGAAGGGAGCTATTTCTCTTTGCCACCATCTCCTGGTCCAGATGCTCCTGCTCCTCGCTACTCATGCCGCCTGTCGTATTTCAACGAGGCTATTGCAAAGAGACAACAGTATGCGTCCAACCATCCTAAGGTGCAGAAGCTGACTGTGCTCCTGTCCAAGTTGTTGGTACTGCAGTCCCTTCCTTTCCAATGGTGGACTCTGCCTGTGCCGAGCCGTGGTGGAGAGTTCCAAGCCGTAATTTATTTTCCAAAAAGGCAGTACCAGCCCTTCATAAATATGTAGAACAGAAGGTGGGCCAGTCCTTGAGCTTATCAGTTTGTTCCAAGGTGCACAGCAGCGTGGACGTGTGGAGCTGTAACTATGGTCAGGGCCAGTACATGTCCTTTACGGTCCACTGGGTGAATGTGATTCCTGCCCAGCCACACCAGCAACTTGGACAGGAGATGCCGATTTTTCCTCCACGTTGTCAAACTGCTGCTTCTGCGCCAATGTCCGCCTCCTCCACCACCTCCATCTCAGCCTCCACAAGTGCTGCTCCATCATACCACATGTGTAGGGCACAGCGGTGTCACACAGTTCTACACCTGGCTTGCCTCGGCGAGCGGTCACACAGGGGAGGAACTGCTCCGCGTAATGCAGCAAGAAATCGATGTGTGGCTTTCTCCGGCTCTATTGGTGGCTCCATTGCTTGGCTCAAACTGAGTGCTTGAGAGAACAGAGTGCTGAGTTAACAAACCGGAGTTAAAAACAGGAGAGAAAAACTGGTAAGTAAACAAACCTCTTTTATTTAATACTTCAATCTCATTAACTTTTTTTTTTCTCTTCGTTGCTGTTGCACCGGGATAATGGGCAGCTTCACTGACAGTTTCCAGCAGTGCACAATCTGCCATATGTATGCACTACTGGAGCGAGATCCAGGATGAATACCGCTGTAGCAGATGTGAGCATGTTGCTACTCTAGTAGCTCACATTTTGCGATACTGAGGGCGATTGACAATGAAGAGAAGAGTTTGCTACTCTTGGAGCAAACAGTCAGTGGGCTAAATGTCGAGGGTGGAGTATTGGATCAGCAGGAGGAGCCATGTAGCTGGGTTAATGTAGACAGGGGGAGTTCTAGGGGTACCAGAAAAATGAAGGCCATTTGTCCTCCTGAGATTCCTAGCAAAATTGCCAAGTTGGGCGATAATGCTGGGGAATCAGTCTCAGAAATGGCAGCCCTAGTGGACACTGCTCTTCCTAGCAGCCGGAAGAGTAGCCCAACTAGAAGTATGGGGGATGGGAATGCAGGTAAGAAAAGACAGATAGTAGTTGTAGGGGATTCTATAATCAGGAAGACGGATAGAATAATTTGTCGATAGGACCGCTTCAACCGAATGGTTTGCTGTCTCCCTGGTGCCAGGGTTCGGCATGTGGTGGACCGGGTGGATAAATTACTGGGAGGGGCTGGCGATGACCCAGCTGTTGTGGTCCATGTTGGAACCACTGACAGAATACACGGTAGGTGGAGGATCCTAAAGAAAATTTTAAAGAACTAGGCCCTCAAAGCTGAAGGGAAGGACCTCCAAGGTTGTGTTCTCCGAACATTTCCCGGTCCCATGCCTACTCAGGAAAGCAGCGGGAGCTCAGGGAGTAAAATGCATGGCTGAAGTCTTGGTGTAGGACAGAGGGGTTTGGGTCTTAGAGTACTGGGCTGATTTTTCATTGGGGTACAAATCTGTTTTCTACAGAAAAAATTGCACCTGAATAGAAGGGGGTCTGCTGTGCTGGGAAAGATAGTTCTAGAAAGGGTGCAGGAGTGTTTAAACAAGGGTTAAGGAGGGAGGAAAATCTAGAAAATGAAAGGGTAGATAGGTTAGAGAATGGCAGACTTTATGGGCGGGTGGAGAAGTGGAATGGGGGAGGTGGAGTAGACCATTGGGATAAGGAGATCCAGGGTTTTTTGCAAACTTGCATTGAAGATAAAAGGTACCCACAATATCTCATGTAATCTCTTTGCCATCTACTAATTGTGAAATAAATAATCACATGCTGTCCACTAAAGGTATAATGTATAATCCCATAGCATCTGAAAGGGTAATGTATAATCCCATGCCATCTACCAAAGGAGAGATGTTTAATCAAATGCCGTCATCTGAACAGGTAACGATTATTCCCATGCTGTCTACTAATCGGTAATGAAATGACCCCATGCCGTCTAATGAACATGTTAGATACAATCCCAAAAACCGTTGACGGAAAGTGTAAAACTGGAAGGGAACTTAAAATGTCTATTCACAAATGCTAGTGTCACGGGTGACCCCGCTCCTCGGCCCGCGGGCCGCGGGCGCAACCGTGTCTGCCCCCCCCCCCCGGGCGTGTGCCGGGCCCGGGGCGCGACGCTGTCCGCAGGACGAGCGGCGGTCCCGCAGCGCACAGGGACTCACCTGACCTCGTCCCTGTCCCGTCCTCTAAGGCGCGCGCGCGCTCATTCTCGAAGATTTAAAGGGCCAGCGTCCCGTTAATTGGATAATTGCCAGACGGCTCCTCTAATTAAGGTTACGCTCACTGTCACTCTGTGCTGGATTTATGTTGCCTCGTCCCTTAGCTAAAGCGTTCCCAAGTATATTCTCGCCTTCCCGTGTACCAGACCTCTCGCAAACGTTTCTCGACTCCGAACCTCGCCGCCAACCCTGACCTTCCTGCCTGTCCACGACCACGAACCTTTGCCGCCTGCCCTGACCCCTGCCTGCCTACGACTACGATTCTCGGACTACGACTCTGTACACGCTGCAACCTGGGCTGCCGCCGCAGGCAAGTCACGTCAGGGGGGACGACCTGGTAGCCTCAGCCGCAGCAAGTCCATCCCGCTTTGCGGCGGGCTCTGGTGAAAACCGGGGGCTACTTAGATTCCATTCCCTGGCGTGGGCTTAAGTACCATCGCTTGCGGTGGTCCAGCGGACCACTACCCAGCCGTTACAGTTAGATCCAGCCATGGATCCCGCCAAGGTGCCCTGCCAAGCGTCGCAGATCTCACGTCTAATTGTCACCCAACATTTCGCAACAGATATCGCAACAAGCTCAGCAACTGGGACAGCGGGTCCGCCAAAGATGCGCCAACTCCTGGCGTCCCAGCAGCAGCAACCTGTCTCTGCGCTGGTGTCTTCTTCTATCCCGGCCGTCTCACTGGCAACCGTGGGTCCGAAGCTTCGCCTTCCATTGCCTTCCAAGTTTGATGGGGACTCGAAGCTCTGTAGAGGTTTCGTCATGCAGTGCTCCATGCACGTGGAGCTGATGCCGACCAGTTTCCCACTGAAAGGTCAAAGGGGCGTTCGTGGTGAGTCTGCTTTCCGGAAAGGCCCTAGCCTGGGCAACGCCTCTTTGGAACCGGAACGATCCTGTGACTGCAGATCTACAGGCCTTCCTCACTGAATTCCGCAACGTTTTCGAGGAGCCTGCGCGAGCATCTTCCGCGGAGACGGCGCTGCTAAATCTATGCGAAGGGGACTCCTCTGTAGGGGATTATGCAGTTCAATTCCGCACCCTAGCCTCCGAGCTGACCTGGAATGACGCCGCTCTCTGTGCCACATTTAAGAAGGGTCTGTCAAGCAGAGTAAAGGACGCTCTCGCAGCCAGAGATCTCCCACCGTCGTTGAGTGAGCTCATCCATTACCCACTCGCATAGACTTTCGTTTTGCGGAGGAGACAGCAGGAGCTCCGTCCAGAGCGGGACTTGGCACAACCCCACCATTTATCTCGTCTGGCTCCAGTATTTCAGAGATCTCTGCTGCCTCCTCCACAGTCGTCCACTGAAGAACCCATGCAGGTGGACCGGGCTCATTTGTCGGAGTCGGAGCTGTCCCGTCGCAGGCTGGAGAATCCTGCCTCTACTGCGCCAGTCCGGACCATTTTCGCGGGAGTTGTCCGCAGCGTCCTCAGGGGCCGGGAAACGCCGCACCTAGGGCTGTAGGAAGGCGTCCCTAGGGGGTCCAGCACTCCTCTCCATGACTGTTGTTGCCAGTGGAGGTAACCACGGAAGCGGGTCTATCTCTACGGCCTCTGCCTTCCTGGACTCGGGTTCCGCCGGGAACTTTATTCATGCCGCTCTGGTGTCACGCTACCGCTTGCCAGTGACCCATCTGGAAAAGCCGTTGCTTAATCTTCCGTCAGTGGGAAGCTCCTCAGCGACTCCATTCGGTTTATCACCAGGCCAGTGACCCTCCGTGTTGGGGTCCTGCACACAGAGAAGATCTCCTTCCATGTTCTGCCTCGCGCTTCTTCGGCGATCCTGTTGGGGCTACCCTGGTTGCAACTCCACGCCCCTACGCTTGACTGGAAGACAGACGAAGTCCTTCGTTGGGGTTTGGAGTGCCAGGAACTTTGTTTGGTGGCACAACGCCCGGTGTCCATTGCTCCTCCACAGTCATCCGTCAGGCTTCTACAGGGTCTGCCAGCGGAGTACCAGGATTTTGGAGATGTGTTCTTGGAGAAACGGGCTGAGAAGTTACCCCCTCCATCGCCGTATGACTGTCCCATAGACCTCCTTCCTGGGACCAGCCCTCCACGGGGAGGGTCTACCTCTCTCTGTGCCCGAGACCCAGGCCATGTCGGCCTACATACAGGAGAATTTGTCAAAAGGATTCATACCAAATCCTCCTCGCCTGCTGGAGCCGGCTTCTTCTTTCGCCCAAAAAGACGGTTCGCTTGGGCCCGTGCATTAAATTACAGAGGGTTAAACAAGATCACGGTGAAAATTGCTACCCTCTACGCCTGATAAACTGAGCTCTTCGACCGCCTCCGTGGAGCCAGGGTCTTCACCAAATTAGATCTACGTGGAGCCTACAAACCTCATCAGAATTCGTGAGGGGGATGAAATGGAAAACGGCATTTCAACACACGGACGGGCATTTCGAATATCTCGTGATGCCTTTTGGCTGTGCAATGCCCCGGCCGTTTCCAGGAGTTTGTCAATGACGTTTTTCGGGACTTGCTGTACACCTGCGTCATTGTATACCTGGACGATATTTGGGTTTTTTCTCCTGACCAAAAGACCGACCACAGACAAGTACGCCAGGGCCTAACCCCCTGCGGGACAAACCGACTATATGCCAAGTTGGAAAAGTGCTGCTTCCACCAGGGCCAGCCTTCCTTTCTGGGGTACATAGTCTCTTTATCGAGCTCTTCAGATGGACCCTGCGAAACCCCTCTGCGATCCAGCAGGTGCCGCGACCTGTCGGTCTCCGGGCGATTCAACGATTTTTAGTATTCGCCAACTACTACCAGCATTTATTCCCCACTTTCTACGTTGGTGGCTCCCATCGTGCTCTCACCAGGAAGAAAAGCTAATCCTAAATGTTGGCCCCCATCTGCCCAGGAAGCGTTCTCCCGACTAAAGTCTGGGGTTCTCCTCCGCACCTATTTTGGTCCGTCCGGGTCCAGAGAGACCCTTCAGCCTTGAGGTAGATGCCCTTCTGTGGGAGCAGGGGCGGTCCTTTACCCAGAAGGGCCCTAAAGGCAAGACCGTCACATGTGGTTTCTTTTCTAAGACCTTCTCTTCGGCAGAAACGAAATTATGCCATTTGGGGAAACGGGAGCTGTTGGCCATAAAACAAGCCCTAGAGGAGTGGCGGCAATCTCTTGGAGGGAGCTCGACATCCGTTTGACGTCTTTACAGATCACAAGAATCTGCAATACCTGCAGACAGCTCAGCGCCTAAATCCTCGGGCCCGGCCCTGGTGTCTCTTTTTACTCTCATTTTGATTTTAAGATACACTTTCCGTCTGGCTGAGGGAAAAAAGCCAAGGCAGAATGCTCTCTCCTGTGCCTCTGACATTACGGAGAGAAAACCCTTAAACTCAGCACATCATTACTCCTGAACGACTGGTCCACATGGCGCCTGTGGATCTCCGTAGCGTTCCTCCGGGCAGAACCTATGTGCTGGGGGCATAGCTCTCTTCTGGCCGGTCATCCCGGGGTATGAAATCCTATGCCCTCATCTCGCGACACTACTGGTGGCAAACTCCGCTCCAAAATGTCAAGGACTTTGTTCTTTCCTGTACCAACTTTTGCCCGAAACAAGGTTCCACGCCATAGGCCCACAGGTCTCCTAGTCCCTCTACCTGTTCCGGAGGCTCCATGGACACACATAGGCATGGACTTCATCACGGACCTTCCCCCTTCCTCTGGGAACTCCGTCATCTGGGTGGTCACTGACCGATTTTCAAAAATGTCCCCCCTTTTTGCCGCTGCCTGGTCTCCCTTCAGCTCCTCAATTGGCGGGCTATTTTTTTTCCCGCACATTTTTCGTCTGCATGGTTTACCATCCCACATCGTTCTCCGATCGTGGCGTCCAATTTGTCTCTAAATTCTGGCGTGCCCTGTGTTTCCCGGTTGCAAATCAAGCTGGATTTTTCCTCCGCATATCACCCCCAGACAAAAAGGGGAGGTGGAGAGGGTAAACCAGATCTTGGGGGAAGTAATCTACACACTTCGTGTCCGGACGTCAGGACAACTGGTCCGAATTGCTTTCCCTTTGGGCCGAGTTCTCGTATAATCACCGGGACTCCGACTCAACTGGCCGCTCTCCATTTCTTGGGTCTACGGGGGTCACCCGCGCCCTCCGCTCCCACCTTGGCTTCTGCCTCCGAGGACCCGCTGTGGACCAACCCGTTCAGAATATCAGTGTCATCTGGCGAGAGACCCGACAAGCCTTACTCCAGGCTTCAGCCCCGCATGAAGACGCAAGCTGACAAGAGGAGAAACCTTCCCAAGATTCCTCCCAGGGGATAAAGTGTGGCTCTCTTCTAGATACATACGACTCAAGGGTCCCTAGCTTTAAACTGGGTCCACGGTTTCTGGGACCTTTCGAGTACTGCGACAACTGAACCCGTGTCCTATAAACTCTGCCTGCCTCCGTCTCCCGGTTGCTAACGCATTTCATGTCTCCCTCCTTAAAGCCCTTGGGGTTTCCCGAACCGGGTTTTTCCCAGAGGGGCGCTGCTCCGTCTCCGGTGTTAAGAATCCCCTGATGTCTTTGAAGTGAAGGACATCTTAGATATGAAGACCATCAGGGGTAAGCGACTTTTTCTTGTAGATTGGAGGGGCTTCGGCCCCGAAGAGAGGTCCTGGGAACCGGAGTCCAATATCCTGAACCGAGACCTGATCCGCAGATTCCTTCGGCCTAAGAAGAGGGGGAGACATAAGGGGGGGGGGGTACTGTCACGGGTGCCCCCGCTCCTCGGCCCGCGGGCCGCGGGCGCACCCGTGTCTGCCCCCCCGGGTGCGTGCCGGGCCCGGGGCGCGACGCTGTCCGCAGGACGAGCGGCGGTCCCGCAGCGCACAGGGACTCACCTGACCTCGTTCCTGTCCCGTCCGCGCCCTCTACTAGGCATTGACTGGGGTCACGGTTCTGCATCAACTGAGAAGGGAAGGAAGTTCCTCAATCTGTTAGAAGATAATTTTATGGGGCAGTTTGTGGAGGGACCCAGTAGAAGTGATGCTCTGTTGGATCTGGTCATTTCTAACAAAGCAGAACTTATCGAAGCGGTCACGGTTTCTGAAAATCTAGATAACAGTGACCATAATATAATTCATTTAAGCATAAACTGGAAAAAAGAAAAACAGCGGGAAGGCAAAAACATTTAATTTTAAAAGGGCCAAAGTTTCCTTATTGAGGAATGCAATACAGGACCTAGACTGGGACCAGCTATTAGCAAATAGTGATATAGAAGCCAAATGGGGGAGCTTTAAATATACTTTGTGGAAATTTATTGCAAAATATATTTCTATGGGTAACAAGTATAGGCGACTAAAACCAACATGGCTTTTACAAGGGGTCTGGCATCAGCCTTTGAAAATTATAGAGAGCTTAATAAAATCTGTAAAAAAGTGATAAAAGCAGCTAAAATTCAAAATGAAAGGCAGGTGGGCAAGGACAGCAAGACTAACCCCAAGATATTATTTAAGCATATAAATGCCATAAAGCCAAAATCAGAGCAAGTAGGACCCTTAAAAACCTGTGATGGGGAGCTGGTCACTGGTGACCAAGAGAAGGCAGAGGTACTAAATAGATTCTTCAGCTCAGTATATATTATCAATGAGAAAGTAGTTGATGGGGGTGGGCCAAGTGCAGCTGTAGGTGGTGCCAGTACTGTTAATACATCATCTGCTATAATTAATTGGCTCAGTGTAGAAAAAGTCAAAGCCAAGTTAAATAAACTGAATGTGAACAAGGCTCCAGGCCCTGATGGCATTCACCCAAGAGTTCTTAAAGAGCTCAGCTCGGTTAGCGGTGTGCCCCTGTACATAATATTGAGAGATTACCTGGTGACTGGTATAGTACCAGGAGACTGGCGCAAGGCAAATGTAGTTCCCATCTTCAAAAAAGGCTCCAAGTCTTGCCCAGGTAATTATAGACCAGTAAGTTTAACATCTGTTGTGGGAAAAATGTTTGAGGGGCTCATAAGGGACTATATACAGGAGTATGTTGACAAACACAATATTATTAGTGATTGCCAGCATGGATTTACTAAGGACAGAAGCTGTCAGACCAATCTGATCTGTTTTTATGAAGAGGTGAGTAGAAGTCTGGATAGTGGGGCAGCTGTGGATATTGTGTTTTTAGACTTTGCAAAGGCATTTAACACTGTCCCTCATAAGTGTTTATTGGGTAAATTAGAATCCATTGGGTTAGAGATAACAGTGTGTAATTGGATTAAAAACTGGCTGCTGGATCGTACTCAGAGAGTGGTGGTAAATGACTCCTACTCTGAGTGGTCCCCGGTTGTGAGTGGTGTGCTGCAGGGCTCAGTATTAGGTCCTTACGTACGTAGCTATATAAAATTCTGGATCCTGGCGGGTGGAGGCTATGGGGTCAGAGATATGGTCTCCACTGGAGCAGATTGGTTCTTGCCTTGTGGGTTCCAGGGCATTAACCAGTGGTGAGGCTGGGCTTAAAGTCCTTGTCTCTCTCCCTCACCCACATTTTACCCACCCTTGGTTGAACTTGATGGACACGTGTCTTATTTCAACCGCACTAACTATGTAACTATGTAACTGCAAATCGGAACCATGGTAACCAAAGAGGGATGGTCCATGCACCCTGCATGGCGCACGTGTTCAATCTGGTTGTGAAAAGGTTCCTGAAGTCTTCCACCGATCTTCAGAAGATTCTGAAAATGGCCAGGAAACTGTGCATGCACTTCATACATTCCTACAAAGCCAGGCACACCCTCCTCGAGTTGCAGCAGCAGAACGGCCTCCCCCAACACACTCTGATATGCGATGTTTCCACCCGTTGGAATTCCAACCTGCACATACTGGACCGACTGTATGAACAGAGAAAGGCCATTAACGATTTTTTGATGATCCAGGCAGACAGGAGCACTCCCCTGTGTAACTTTGATGTCAGCCAGTGGCAGCTCATGCGTGACACTTGCCGTTTCCTGAGGCCATTTGAGGAGGCCACATTATTTCTCAGTCGCCAGGACTACGGGATGAATAACGTCATTCCACTGCTTCATGTCCTGGAACAGATGCTGAAAAATCTGTCTGGGCAGGGGACTGGAGACGTGGCAACTACATCTCGCGGCCACAAGAGTCCGGTGTGGAGTGAACTGGAGGAGGAGGAGGAGGACATTAGAGCACAAGCATTGTCTAGTGAAATGAGTGGTTTTTCTACCCAGGTGATAGGAGCGGAGGAGCAGCTGGAGGAGGTAGATGGAAATGAAGAAGACGAGGCAGATGACCCACAAGCACCGTGGCAGTATACAGTGGAGATGGAGGCAGGGAGTCCCTTAGAGTCACTTGTGCAGATGTTCACAGCATGCTGATTTGCCTGGCTAGTGACAGCCGAATAGTCAGCATCCGGCAGAGGGATGACTTCTGGCTCTCCAACCTATTGGACCCTCGCTACCAGTCCAAAATGGAAGCCTTTTTCCCAGCTGCTGAGAGGGAGGACAAACTCAAATACTATAGAGAAATCCTCCGTAGTCAGTTGGCCGCTGCCTATGTGCGGCATCGTCCATCCTCTGACAGGTCTGACGGGGGGGTTCCTCAGTGCTCACGTACCACTGCCGCGGCTGCTGTGGGAAGGTTGGGGGGTAGGAGCAGTACCAGCTCCATCAGCAACCTAAGTCTGGAGTCACTGGTGAGCAGCTTCCTTCACCTGCATAGTGAGGAGGGCACTCGCCAGCAGCAGCAGCAGGACCTGGAGCAGATCCTGAACCAACAGGTGGTGGCCTACTTGGACAGCACTCTGCCACCCCAGTTAGAAGATCCGTTGGACTACTGGGCAGCCAAACTGGATTTGTGGCCACAACTTGCCGAGTTTGCAGTGGAGAATCTGTCCTGCCCGGCCAGTAGTGTGGCATCAGAGTGGGTGTTCAGTGCAGTAGGGGCCATCGTTACCCCAAGGAAAACCCGCTTGTCCACCGGAAATGTGGAACGACTGACCTTTGTCAAGACGAATCAGGTGTGGATCAGGATTTCCACACACCAATGCCTTAGGCGTCAGATTACATCAGCCATGACGCCACACCAAAACTTTGAGAAATGAGTCTGGATTCAAACTACTTGCCTCAGCCACTATTCTGATGTCGCCACCCGCCTGATGCCACAATCTGCTGCCAGTTTCTCCATCTGCCTACCACCATCTTTAACAGGGACTGGTATTTCCATCCACACTCTGTCATTGTGCCACTCTATGACCTCATGCTACTGCTGCTGTTGCTGATGCCGTGACCTCCACACTATGTCATTGTGCCACTCTCTGACCTCATGCTGTTGCTCCTGCCGTCACCTCCACTCTCTGTCATTGTGCCACTCTATGTCCAACTCCTGTTTTTGCCACCTCCAGAATTTGTCATTGTGCTACTGTCTGACCTCATTCTGCTGCTGATGTTGCTCCTGCCGTGACCTCCACACTCTGTCATTGTGCCACTCTGTGGTCTACTCCTGTTTTTGCCACCTCCAGAATGTGACATTGTGCCACTGTCTGACCTCATGCTTCTGCTGTGGCTGCTGCCGTGACCTACACACTGTGTCATTGTGCCACTGTCTGACCTCATGCTGCTGCTGTTGCTCCTGCCGTGACCTCCACACTGTGTCATTGTGCCACTCTGTGGCCTACTCCTGTTTTTGCCACCTCCAGAATGTCATTGTGCCACTGTCTGACCTCATGCTGCTGCGGTGGCTGCTGCAGTGACCTCTACACTCTGTCATTGTGCCACTCTGTGGCCTACTCCTATTTTTGCCACCTCCAGAATGTCATTGTGCCATTGTCTGACCTCATGGTGCTGCTGTGGTTGCTGCCGTGACCTCCACATTGTGTCATTGTGCCACTGTATGACCTCATGCTGCTGCTGTTGCTCCTGCCGTGACCTCCACACTCAGTCATTGTGCCACTCCTCTGACCTCATGCCTGTGGCTGCTGCCGTGAAAAACCTTCCACACTTTGCCATTGTGCCACTCTCTGACCTCATTCTGCTGCTGTGTCTGCTGCCGTGACCTCCACACTGTGTCATTGTGCCACTCTCTGACCTCACGCTGCTGCTGCTGCTGCTGTTGATGATGTCATCTCCACACTGTCATTGTGCCACTTTGTGGGCTCCTGATGTTGCTGCCACCAGAATTTGTCATTGTGCCACTCTGTGGCCTACTCCTGTTTTTGCCACTTCCAGAATGTCATTGTGCCACTGTCTGACCTCATGGTGCTGCTGTGGCTGCTGCAGTGACCTCCACATTGTGTCATTGTGCCACTGTCTGACCTCATGCTGCTGCTGTTGCTCCTGCCGTGACCTCCACACTCTGTCATTGTGCCACTCTCTGACCTCATGCTGTGGCTGCTGCCGTGACCTCCACACTGTGTCATTGTGCCACTCTCTGACCTCATGCTGCTGCTGTGTCTGCTGCCCTGACCTCCACACTGTGTCATTGTGCCATTCTCTAACCTCACGCTGTGGCTGCTGCCGTGCCCTCCACACTGTGTCAATGTGCCACTCTCTGATCTCATGCTGCTGCTGTGGCTGCTGCCGTGACCTCCACACTGTGTCATTGTGCCACTCTCTGACCTCACGCTGCTGCTGCTGTTGATGATGTCATCTCCACACTGTGTCATTGTGCCACTTTATGGGCTCCTGATGTTGCTGCCACCTCCAGAATTTGTCATTGTGCCACTCTGTGGCCTACTCACGCTGCTGCCAGGTGACCGCTGTCTCACTGGAACACCCTGTGGTTTCCTAATGCTTTTTGCATGCTGTTTCCACCCACATCACTCTGAGACGTTGCCACTATGTTTAGTTTTCCCCTTCTTTTCACCTGTCAGAAGGAATGGGAAGGATCAGAATTGTCTAGCCAAAAGCAGGAGTGGACACAGAAAACAGAAGACATGCAAATATCCCCTTGACAGCTCCTCGCTGTTTTGGATCAACTCCTGTTTGTTTTTGGCCTTAGGAATACTGATGGATTGTTGACCGATTGAAAGCGGACACTGACGGATAATAGGAAGGGCAAAATGATCAGAGACGTCAACGCAAAATTACTGCCGACACCCTCTCCACTCATTCGGGGGAGGGGGGCCTCTACATGTATCAGCGTTTAACAGAACAGGTTCTGTCATATTTTGTGACAGTTTAAAGCTCTGGCCTCATGGAGTGACCCCTGCTGTGACGTCCCCTTACTGTGCTGAGACCTGTGCTGGCTCCAGTAACCTACTACTGTGTTCTTTGACGCTATGGTAGGATCTTAGCCCTCAGCTTGTTTTTTTCCAGCTGGTGCTGCCATGACTTTATCAGGCTGCATTCCTGCTTCAGTTTTTTGGTCAGTTTTGCCCCTGTAAGTGCCCAGGGAATTTTAGAGTGAAGCGATTCTAAGAGCGGCGGCAGTCATGTGCGTGTCATACTAAAACACAGCATTGTATGAAGACCAAACCAAGCTAACTCTGCATATTTAAGCATGGCAAAATGTTCTACAGCACCCTACAGGCTCTGTGCAGCCTGGAAATAGCTGTTTTTTAACGCGATTCGTCCCAAAGTAATTTGGAACGAAACGGATTTTGTCTGAAAATTCGGCAAAGTTGGCGAACCGAATTTTTGAGAAATTCGCCCATCTCTGCTGAGGGCCCAATGCCCACAAGTCAGTGTTGTGCTTACAGCCCAATAATGTGCAGGGCGATTGGCAATTGCAAGTGAACACCCAAGATTGGCAGATTCGACATTGGTACTCTGTGCTCTTCAAGTATGAGAGCAGTTTCACACTGAACACATGTGACAGACGTGACAGAGTCTGGAGATGATGTGGAGAATGCTCTGCTGCCTGCAACAACCTCCAGCATGACCGGTTTTGCAGTGAGTCAGTAATGGTGTAGGGAGGCATTTCTTCGAGGGCTGCACAGCCCTCTATGTGCTAGCCAGAGGTACCCTGACTGCCATTAGGTACCAGGATGAGATTCTCAGACCCATTGGTAGACAATACGTAGGTGCAGTGGGCTCCGGGTTCCTTCTGCATGACAATGCTAAGCCTCATGTGGCTGAAGTGTGTCAGCATTTCCTGCATGATGAAGGCATTGATGCTATGGACTCACCTGCCCGTTCCCCAGACCTAAATCCAATCGAACACATGACTAGTACAAGGTCTTTAAAAATAAAAGAACAAATAAAAAAATGTGAGATCTTTAAAAACAACTTAAGTGCCAACTGTAAGAGGTACATACCTTATGGAAATAAAATGATTAGAAACAGGAAAAAAACATTGTGGATCAACAAAGATGTAAAGAGGCAATAAATAACAGAAAATAAAGCGTTTAAGCTTCTTAAACAGGAGAACAGTGAAGAGGCACTAAAAAACTGTAAGGAAAATAAATAAAATATGTAAATTAATGATGAAGACATCAAAGCTAGAAACAGAAAGGCATATTAACAAAGAGAGTAAAACTAACCCCCAGATATTTTTTTTATTATATAAATAGTAAAAAGATTAAAACTTGTTGGCCCTTTGAAAAGTAGTGAGGGAGGTATTGTAGAGGGCGTTGAGGAGAAAGCAAACCTATTAAACAATTTTTACTCCATTGTATTTACCGAGGAAAATGACCTTCCTGTTGATGGCCAGAGGGATGAGTTAAACTCCACCTTAAATGTTTCTTGTCTAATCCAGGAAGAAATACAGCTCCACCTTAAGAACATTAAAATAGACAAATCACCTGGTCCTGATAATATACACTCCTGTGTCCTAAAGGAATTAAATAATGTGATAGACAAGCTCCTATTCTTAATATTTATGGACTGTATAATAACGGGGTATGGCCCAAAGGATTGGCGCATAGCAAATGTGGTGCCAGTATTCAAAAATGGGTCAAAAAGTGATCCTGTAAACTATAAGCCAGTAAATTTAACCTCTGTTGTAGGAAACATGTTTGAACCTTTTCTAAGAGATGCTCTACTGGAGTATCTCACTGAAAATAAATGTCTAACATCGTTTGAGCATGGGTTTATGAAGGATTGGTCCTGCAAATTCCAGCATGGCTTTATGAAGGATTGGTCCTGTCAAATTCATCTCATTAGCTTCTATAAGGAGATTAGTTTGAGACTGGATCGGGGTGAGACATTGCATGTCATATATCTAGATTTTTCTAAAGCATTTGATACTGTGCCACACATAAGGTTGGTAAGTAAAATGAGAATGCTTGGACTGGGGGAAAATGTTTGCAAG
Organism: Phyllomedusa bahiana; assembly: GCA_025379985.1. Taxonomy (NCBI): domain Eukaryota; kingdom Metazoa; phylum Chordata; class Amphibia; order Anura; family Hylidae; genus Phyllomedusa; species Phyllomedusa bahiana. Next base: position 16,095 of record JAODAL010005612.1, read on the forward strand.
TGGGTAACACAGTAGCACAGTGATAGAAAACAAAGGCTTGGTATTAATGGTACATTCACGTTGGATCCCTGCTACTAGAGCGGTACCACAGGGGTATTTCATAAATTCATAAATGATCTTACAGAAGAATTGCACAGTACAATATCAATCTTTGCAGATAACACTAAGCTATGTAAAGTAATCAACACAATAAAGGATAATGTTTTATGACAAAGGGATCTGGATAAGTTGGGGGCCTAGGAAGAAAGGTGGCAGATGAGGTTTAACACAGATAAATGCAAGGTTATGCACATGGGAAGGAAAATTCCGTTTCATTACATTACTTGTTAAACGGAAAACGCTGGGAAAAAGTGACATGGAGAAGGACTTGGGCATCCTAGTGGACAGGATTGTAGCAGCCAGTGTCAGGCAGCAGCTGACAAGACAAATAGGATTAATGGGTGCATTAAATGGGGCATAGATGCACACGATGAGAACATCATCCTCCCATTATACAAGTCACTGGTCACACATGAAATATTGTGTAAAGTTTTGTGCACCAGAGCTTAGGAAGGACATTGCAGAGCTTGAACAGGTTCAAAGGTGGGCAACAAAAATAATAAAAGGACTGGGTGGACTACAATACTCATAAAGATTAGCAAGATTAGGGTCTTTTACTTTAGAGAAAAGACGGCTTTTGGGGTGACATAATAAATATGTTTAAATATACTAAAGTTCAATTTAGAGATCTCTCCCAAGATCTATTTATACCCAGGATTGTATCTATAACAAAGGGGGCATCCTCTATGCCTAAAAGAAAGAAGGTTTCTGCATAAACATAGAAAGGGATTCATTACTGTATGAGCAGTGAGACTGTGGAACTCTCTGTCAGAGGAACTTGTCATGGTGAATTCACTAACAGAATTCAAAAAGGGGTCCTGGATACATTTCTAGAGTGTAATAATATATACAGGTTATAGTGACTTGGTTTCTGAAGAATGGTCGCTGATCCAGGGATTTATTCTGATTGCCAGATAGAAGTCAGGAAGAAATTTTTTCCCTAAAAAGGGGACAATTGGCTTCTACCTCATGGGGTTTTTACATTCCCTTGGATCAACACTATAGCACAATAGGCTGAATTGGATGGACATCTATCTTTTTTCTACATGTAACATCTGTGGCATCATGCATCGTTCTATCGACCCACATTGCACCACTGACTGTCCAGGAATTGACTGATGCTTTAATCCAGGTCTGGGGAGGAAGGATACCTACGGAGATACATTCACCACCACAATCAGGAGCTTTGTAGGAGGTACATACACACCTAGGAGACCAGAAACTTTTCTGAGCCTCATTTCCTTGTCTTGAGGCATTTCCACTGAATTTGGATCAGCCTGAAATTTAAATCTCTGCTCTGATTTTTAGTATCATTCCAAATCCAGACCTTCATGGGATAAGTTTTTTTAAAATTTTTGATTTTCATTGATCATTTTTATGTTAATAATTGTTCTCAGCTTATTCTTGATGTAATGAATAAAGAACTGGCAACTGGAATATTAAAGTTCTAGAGATTCCTAGATGTGGTAATTCTTTAGTGTTCCCTTTATTTATTTTTTATAATTCATGTGTCTATAGACACTTTCAGTGCTTAAGTTGCCCATACATTTTAGATAGCTGATTTCTGTTTTTTTTTTTTTTTTTTACAGGTTTTCCTTTTGGGCTACATGTGGATTCATTGGAAGACATTGAATCAGTGTTGGATTAATTTTCTCAGGAGCTGACCCTCTTATGTGCTGGTCTGCCTCAGGGGTGGCTGTGTGCTACTATTTCAGGTTGGGTTCACACTGTGTTTTTTGACACATTTTGCAGCACTATTTGTAATACAAATCCAGAAGTGGAACCTACAGAGAGAAAAAGTATAATAGAAAGGTTTGTACTTCTATGTTTTGGACCCATTCCTGATTTTGACTTACAAATACTGCTCCAAAATTAGCATAAAAAATGTGTGAAACCAGCATAAGGATGGAAAGGGACCAATATTCGTGGATCTTCCCATCCTGATAGAATCAGCCTGCAGCTGTCGGTTTTACCTTGGCTGGTTTAAAAAAAAAAGAGAGAAAAAGGGGGAGGGACCATGGTAATTTTTTAAATTTTCCATAAATTATTTTAAAAAAAACCTGTCATGGAGTCCCCCCTTATTTTTCATAACCAGACAAGGTAAAACCAGCAGCTACATGGCTATGCTATCAGAAAGGGAAGTCATTTGATTCATGATTAACCATGTCTTCTAAACGCCCCAAAAGCAGACCATCTTACTAGAAGTCCACTTCTGATGGTAACTGGGCTCTTCCCAGTACCCCTAGTGTGTTGAATACTGGGGTAATAGTGAGTGGGAATTAGTGTCAGCCTTGGGATAACAGAAATCTTTGCTGGCTGACACCAAGTCCCAATGATAGTAACGGAGAGAAGTCTGTTAGACACCTCCATTACTTACACTGGAATATAATGACTGGAATATAACGATAAAAATAAAACATTGACTCAACACAAACACTTTACTTAAATAGACAGTAGGCTGAGCGATATAATCGCCAAAAGTTGTAAATATCGGCACGGTTTTTTGGTCTTATCGAAATTTTACCGATCACGTGATAGTTTTAGGTGACAATCATACAGATAGCTCTATTAGACAATTGCACCCATTTTACAGCATACAATCATTATGGTGCGCCAGCCAATCAGCTCCGAGATAAAGGTGGTGAGAGGAAGTACATGTATTTACTTAGTACATGAACAATGATTTACTTAGTATTTATGTGCTACAGTGATATATGTAAAAGGATTTATTTTTATTGCCTTGCCATTGTGCACCTATGCTTACTTTTTTCAAAAGATTTATCTTGGATGTGCACAGCCTAACAAAGTTTTATAGTCATATTTTAAGGAATGGTAACCTCATTGGCTTGCTGCACTCCGCCTGACCTCTTTAAACCAGTGCAGGATAATTAATTACAAGTTCTTATCACACTTGAGAATATGGAGTCTGAATAGGCCCTAGTGGGTAACATGTTAGTGTTAGGGACTCATCTGAACTGGGGAATCCCCTTGATGCTATTGGGAGGTGAGGCTTAAACTTTTTGATTCAAAAACAGTGAACTAAGAGTCCCAGGTTTTTCATATTCCGTACAGTAATGCATTTTTCAAAATTCCTATATACCTTTGATGTTTTACTTAGTTTTTAGTGTGCCACTGATATTTTTAATGGATGAGCATTCAGAGGCAATGACTGCACAGCTTCAGCAAAACAGAGTGCTGCCGACGCTCTCCTCTGCTAATCGATCTGGTAAGCCTCAGGCCTTAGGCTTTAAGCCTACCAGGTGTCGGCCCCTAGGGATGATGTGGGCGGCGTGATGACATCATATTATTGTGCCGCCTGAGCCGGGCTTCACAGGGAGAAGCCAGTCTGCTGCTTGTGGCTTCAGGGGAATGAGAGACAGGTGAATTCATTATTTTTCTTTTTTTTACTAATGCGGTTCTGTCCTTCCTACCTACCTACTAGGGGCCCACCTATAGTCTACCTACCTACTAGAGGCCCACCTATAGCCTACCTACCTACTAGGGGCCCACTTATAGTCTATCTATCTACCAGGAGCCCACCAATAGCCTACCTACCTACCTGAGGATCATCTATAGCCTATTTACCTACTTATGTGGGGCCCACCTACAGCCTATCAGCTTAGCTGCCTTAGGGCCCACCTACCTACCTGTGGCCCACCTATAACCTACCTTCCGATCTACCTGGGGCCCACCTATAGCCTTGCTACCTGGGGCCCACCTACAGCCTACCTACCATATGGGGCTCACCTACAGCCTACCTACAGGCTACCTACCTAGCTACCCACGTAGAGCCCACCTACAGCCTACCTAGCCACATGGGGCTCACCTACTGCAGTCCTACCTAGGGCCTATCTACAGTCTACCTAGCTACCTGGAGCCCACCTACAGCCTAGCTACATAGGGCCCATCAATAGCATATCTAGCTACCTGGGGCTTACCTAGTTACCTGGGGCCTAACTGTTGGCTACCTAGAGCTATTCATCCTACCTAACTTCCTGTAGAAAACCTACCTAACTGGGACCTACCTATGGCCTACCTACCTGTCTACGTACCTAACTACCTAGGGCCTACCGACTTATCTACCAGTGGTCTACCTATCTACCTGAGGCCTACCAACCTCTCTGACGGGGGTCTACCTAGCTACCTGTGGCCCAACTACCTACCGAGTAATATAAATCTGAGTGATACAGGCCACAGTCTCCAGGGGATTAGTCCTATGTTCCTCTCCACCCTCTAGGAGACTGTGCCTCTAAGCTATGGCCTGTTTCCACCCCTGGGAAGTTTGTACAGAAGTGGTGGACAATGAGGGAGGTGCTGGAAAAGTGAGGATTCTAAGATATTTGTGTCCAAATCAGCAGGGACGAGTGTTGGCCATTAGAAGTCATCATGGCAATCTGGACCAAATGGAGAAGAAAAAGCAAAGTGAACGACTCGTTAGTAGTGATAAGCGATTACGTCGACTATCGTTATTGGGTCAATAGTCGATATCGTCAATTATCAAGATGATTTCCGATAGTCGATAATAGATTATCGCCGATGACCATTAAGTCTATGGGAGCAGGAACACACCTTCAATCTTACACCCCAAGACAGGGCTGGTGAAGCGGAATTACATCCACAACAGTCAAATTGATACGTTCCTACATCTTAGGCAACACACTTTATTTTTAAAAGCCCACAGAAAAAAAGTCACAGACATTCACAATCCCTAGATCTTTACCACAGCATGACCCTTAAACCTGACATGACCCCAACAAATTAAAAAGTGCCAGAACGCAGTATTAATAAGAACCATCATTTTACATGAACTGGAACATTGACTATCCCTGTCCCTGGAACGCAGCCATTATTACACGCTTAAACCAAATCTGACCCACAGATTAAAAAAGTGCACTGACAACAGGAGTCTTTTTAACCACCATTTTGTTGAACTGGAACATTAGATATATCCACTGTCCTGGACGCAGCATGACCCTTACAACGTGCATGACCACAGTATTAAAAGGGTGCCGCGACAAAAGGAGGGGGGGTTTCTTTTATTGGAACCACTTTTTATTTGAACTGGACATAGATATACCTGTTCTCGTTCCCAGTATGACAGGTGTTAAACTGTCTGACCCGCCAAATTTAAATAGTGCCGTGAAGATAAGGAGTCTGTTATCAACCACCGCTATTTTGTTGAACTGGAGACATTTGACTTACTGTTCGGGGCCACTGCAGTGGACCCCTGTACACATGCATAACACACAGATTAAAAGTGCCGGTAAAAAGGAGTCTTTCTAACCACCAGATTTTAGTTGACAGCTGGACTTTGAACTAGTACTGTTTCTGTACGCCAACAGTATGGCTCATTAAGGACATGTTGTACGCACAGAGATTAAAAGTGCCGGAAAAAGGGTCCATTTACAACACCATTTTTGTGAGAACTGGAGATTGAGCTATACTGTCTCCGGCCTACGATGATAGTCCCCCAACTGCAGCCCCAGCAGATTTAAAAAAGTGCCAAGAAAAAGGAGTTCTTTGAACACATTTTAGTTAGAACTTGGACATGAATATACCTGTCTGGACCGCTGGTTGCCATTAAACCTCGTTGACCACTAGATTATAAAAAGTGCGGATTATTGGAGTCTTTGAACCACATTTTAGTTGAACTGGAATTGACTACACACTGGGACTCACAGCATGCAGGTTGCATTTACCACTGCAAGAACAGATTGCGCAGTCTATTCAGTTATGAGATTCACAGGGGCCCTACCAAGAGATGCAGGCCTGACGGTCCCTGCAATCGACGATCCGCTGGCTTGCATGTGTGTGCCAGAGCATCAGGAAAAGGAGCACCTTCTCTCCGTACCTCTACCCTACATCCTACACCCCTCTTTGCTACACGTAACGCAGTGCATATTCGCTACCATGTTCAGGAAAAGATAGAAAAAATTTAAGAAGGGTATGAGAGAGTTTTGAATCGTATCTATTAAAAGACGGAAATCGTAGCTATTCTTAATCCTCTAAGTTTCTAACAGCCAAATCTGATTAGACAACCTGAAAAATGGTTTAGCGAATACTGTGAAAATGCGCGTCGGTGGGGTGAAACGGTTGACGAGACAATATCAACCACAGTGTCTTCCTTCAGTCACCCCGAGGGTTTTACATACTGCCAGTAGGACTCGGATTGATAGTTCATACAAACTACTCTAACCATGTGTCGCTATCGTGCGCCACAGCTGGAATCAAAAGAGTTCAATTAAAATATTCAAAAGTTACACTCGGATGAGAAATGCGATTTAGCAGCAAGAAGACAAACTGAGAAACAGTTGCTAGGAAATTTTCTATCAGAATTTGTCGTACACACGTGGATATTTGTAGTAAATAATATTGCCGCCCCACCACACCGTAAAAACAGTAGTTGAAAAGTTCTACAGATAACGCAACTGGTGGTTTTCTGCTCACCCATGCGACTAAGCTACACCACTCAAGTAATAGCAAAATTTTTCGGTATTCAAATTTAAGTAACCAAGGTGGATCTATGAAACTCAAAACTGGGACCACAATCAATGTATACAAAAAAACACACGTATGTCATCAAGGGACGGTGCATGTGCGCCGTAAGTCTGGAACCACAGGCCGACTGTCCTGCGCCTACTTGACGGTGCTCTGCTCCTGGCGGCAGCGACGGGAATTGGGCGACAGTCCTAGCGCTGCTAAAGTGCTGGGGGCCGTGGGACAGCAAGAATAGTCAAAACAGTCCAGGTCAAGTATCAAATTATGAACGCCACAAGTGCCACATTAATCAGAGCCAGGAGGAATAAACTCGTAACACAAGACGAGGTTCAAAGAGCCATAATTCGGAGTGCAATAGCACATAATTGTCAGGAGACAAAGCGGAGTGTCCAGAAGAAGAACGAAGCCGAGGTCAGGGTATTATGGTTAGCAACCAACCATAAACAAAGAACAGAAACACAGGTAGCAGGGATATCACAGGCGCTAGCAGTCAGACTATCTGGGAGTTGTTAATGGGATTCCTGGATACGCCCTGCAGTGATTGGAGCGCAAGGGTCCTCCATTGGCCTGGTGCATTCGCCCGTAGTCATGGAGGGCTGGGCCCCTGTCACTCACGAGAGATGTTCCGTCAGCAAGTGTAATCAGGGGAGGGAGCGCAACATCGCAGCTGTTGCATCTGCCTGTCTCGCAGTTGAGCATCAGTTAAGCTCACTGACTGAACCTTATTTGAATATATCGTATCCGGAGTAAATAATAAAAGTGGGTTCGAGCCTCAATTGTGCACTATGAAATACAAGCACCAAATTACTAGCATAAAATATTCTGTATGCGTCGTATTAGTACAGAAGGGTCGTGTTTCAACAAACTGAGCTGCGTTCAAGGTGGACAAGCATTATTATTGTGTACAGTATAATAAATTAGGTGGTTTTTGCTTCCTATTAAAAATACAACGCAATTTACTAGCAAATTCATGTATGGGTCAATATCCGTACGCAAGATGTGTGTCTTTTAACAAAAATGGCATGCCGCCTCAAAGTGACTCAAAACCTAATTAATTTCGTGAGGATAATTACAAAGGTGGCTTTTGACACCTATAAATACGCTGCGGTGACTTAGAACAAAGTTCTTATTCCTTTTGTATCCTATTGTAAGTACAATGTGGGTCTTTGAAGACAAAACCTGAGCTGCGCAAAGTGTAAATACACGTAATTGTAAAAATGTGTTACTGTGCTGATAGATAATAGAGTTGGTTTTTGCACCTTTGAAATACAACACAGAGTTTCACTAGCATTAACTTTTCTTTTTGGTACATATAGATGTTAAGATGGGTCGCTTTCATACGCAAAACCTTACGGCTGGCGCCGATACCCGCCAAAATGAAAAACAGTAATTAATGGTGTACTGATAATAATAGGGAGTTTTGCACCTTTGAAATACCCCTGTGGTGACCGTAGAAAAGTTCTGTATGCCTTTGTAAGTAGCCAAGAGGGTCTTGAATCAAATACTGGCTTGCAGGCCCATATAAAAGTAGAAAAACACTTAATTAAATTGTGTAATGAGTAATAATAGGTGAGTTTGTTTGAACTCTATGTAATACAACACGCTCCAATTACTAGCAAATTTCTCTGATGGTAAACAATAGTACAAGATGTGGCTCTTTCAACGCAAAACTGGGCTGCGCCTAATTGAAAACAAACGTGAATTAAAATTGTGTACTGATAAATTACGTGTTGAGCGGATTCTTTATGCACAAAGTTCGAAACTCGGTTCAAGGTTTTTGCAGTGGATGGGAAATCGAATTTCCCCAGATCTTGCTATGACCCAGAGTACTTAAGGTTTGGGTTTTTTAAACTCCTATACGCGTCGGTAAATAAGAATTTTTTTTATTTATTAGAAATCGAGGCAAAAACTGGAGAACCAGAAACGGGACCATGCAAGGGCTGTTGAACTTTGTGTCATGCACAAATTCACACATCAATGTTGCAATAAGGATCGCGCGCCTTTTTTCAGGCCAGATCAAATTGAAGATTACAGGGAGTAGAGTCAGGCAGTGAGATTGCTGTGTGACGAGAATCATAGTCTATGACACTGGGTCTGTGGTATGGTTGAGCGATTGGCTGGAAAATCACAAAGATACTCTCCGTATTTTACATAGAACAGGTTGTTCCTGTTCTCAGCCTCCAGAGCTGATCTACTCAGCGTACATCATAGGATAGGACCTGCGCTCTGCGCTCGTGGGGACACAAACAGATGCAGCTGAAATTGAGGTCCTCAATTCTCTTCGCACCACTAGAGAAACCTTTACGTCTTAGCGAGTAGATACATGCCTCTCTCGGGATTTGTAAGTTTAGATAGTTGAGATTTGAACTCCAATTTTATTAGTTACGCTAGGAGGAATTTTAAAGCAATGGCATCTACCCGTGTAAATTCAAGCGGGGAGCGGGGGGGGGGGGGGAGGAGGGAGGAGCCCCAGCGGGACTAGGCGTGAACACGGGTACAAGCTTCTATCTCTCTAAAAGAACTCTAGATAAGAAGTTCACAGACTTAGTGTGCACAGATTGTAGTGGAATATCTATTCTTTTATTAACAGTCTGCTGATTGAAATATTTCCTGGTATGTTTGGGGCAGCCTGACTTATTAAGTGATAAACCTTGGATTTCTAGTAACATGCAGGTCGTCATTTGGTTAGCTGCAACATATCTCCGCAACGTTGATATTATCAGTTTACTCATTGTCTACGATAGCATGGTCCAAATTGTCACTCATTTCACCTAGTGAGAACTGTTTGTTATATCCTCCATTGCCAACTTAAATATTAAAAACCGCAGCAATTTGTAGGTCAGAACAAGCAGGTTGTTGTTGTCCAAAAAAATACCGTGGTATCGAGTACGAAAACATAACACGTTAAGTGTTTTTTGGAACTTTTGCGCACCCAGCACTGTTACTATGATGACGCTACGATCTACTGTTATACTCTCCTTAAGAAACCGCAGCTCCATTCTATATTCATACAACAAGGTTGGAATTGAAAGGCTGAAAAAAAATACAGTTTATTATATTCAAAAATCATAAATCACGTTACGTGTTTTTAGACACCTATATTTGCGCACCCAGCACACTGTTCACTTGCAATCGCTCCAGCATTCTTTACGTGAACTTTCACTTTCAAAATCACAAGCAATTCTATATTCACACAGACTGAAGTTGGAAAGGTGCAAGAAAAATACGTTTATTATATTCAAAACGCATAACGAGTTAACGTGTTTTTTGACTTTTGCACACCCCCAGACTCACTGTTCATTGACTGCAGCATTCTAAGCGTAAAATTCTTAAAAAACAGCAATTCTATATTCATCAAAGTGTGAATTGAAAGGTGCAAAAGATAAAAATTGACTATACACCCAGGGTTTGAATCTATATCTAAAACAATACATCAGTTACGTGTTGTTGGACCTTTTGCGCACCCAGCACTGTTCATTGACGCCAAGGAAGCATCTACGTAAACTCTTAAGAAACACAGCAATTCTATATTCAAACCACAGGCTGATTGAAAGGTTGTAAAAAATACCGCTTTAATCTATCCAAATCATTAACAGTTACGTGTATTTTTGAATGTTGTTGCGCCAGCACTGTTACACTTAAGAGAGGCGCAGATAGTCTACGTAGAAATCTTATGTGTCTATTAGATACAGCCAATTCTGAATTATTTCTCACTCGGTTGGTACTTGAAATGGTGCAAAAAATTACAGTTTCTTATAGTTGCGTCGAAACACTATAAACAGTTCACCGTAGTCATTTGTTTTTGACTTTGTGCGCAGCGCCACCGAGCACTGATTCAATTGGACGCTAAGCAATGCAGTGAATTTCTTGATATAGGCTGGCTTGCTTTCGTTTTATCCCTCCACAGGTAAGATTGAAAGGTAGCAGAAAAAATACGGGGTTTTTTCTCGGGGGCTATGGAGATACATATAAATAAAGTACTAATAATAAGAACAGAGAGACTACATTATTAAAACAGGTTACGGTAGGTTTTATGTGACTTTCTGGTGCAACCAGCCTACTGTTCCGATTTCCTGACCGCCAGCATCTATTCCGTAATCTTAAAATTACAGCAATTATTTTATTCACCACCAGGGTGAAATTAGAAAGGTCTTTAGCACAATAAACAAAAAAAAATTTATAAAAATAAACAAATGACGACTTTTATTTTTAATTACAAATAGCTTAACAGTGACTGTGTTTTTTTTGACTCTTTGCGCACCCAGCACTTAGTTCATGTGAGCTGCAAGATCTACGTATATAAGATAAAACAAACCGCACACTTATTTCATATATCTACTCACCAGCAGGTTGAATCTGTATAGAATATAATATACAGATGGTTTTATTGGTACATAAGCATGCAGTTGGAAAGCTCTGGTGTTTCTAGAGCGTAATATGGGATCATATTGAGTGTCGATTGTCCAGACATAAAAATGAAAATATTTAAGTAGACCGGTTATTAAGGATTTATATATCAATACAACTCATAACCATCGTTACCGTGGTGTTTTTCTTTGTTGAAACTTTATTGCAGCGTCACCCAAGCACTGTTCTATTGACGCGAAAGCTTTACAGATACAATCTTACGCAAAAAGATCACTAAGAGCAAATTTTCCATATAAAACATATCACACGTACTTGTTGAGATGATAAGGTGACCAAAAAAACAAAAATATACCGTGATAGTATTATATACAATAACAATAAATCAGTTCGTAATGGTTTTTAGTCCAGAGAACTATTTGAACTGCGCACCAAGCATATGTAATAACATTGACGGCGAGCAAAATCTTACGTGTATACTCAATATCATTAAAGGCGATGCAAAAAAAAACTGCTGAAATAACTAAAACTGTCTATACAATATACGTTTATCACTCAAAGGTTAGAATTGGAAAAAGGTGCAACATATCATAGACAGTTTATTATTACCTATCAACAAGCATAATGTTAAGTGTTATTTAATTGATCTGCTATTAGAGCCCACCCCTTGGCATTGCTCTATTGAGGCGCCGAGCAAATAAATCACTACTCAGATACAGAAAAACTGTTTCGAACCATAAAAACACAGAAACACAGAGTGGCTAGATATTCACCTCCCCAGGTGAATTCGAAAGGTAGCTAAAAAAATCAATCCGAAAAAAAAAATATACACCAGATTCTACCTTTGAATATCACAAATTAACATAGAAAGTCAGATTTGTAGATTTATTTGACTATTTTGAGTACGCCCAGGGCAGCTGATATCAAGTGAAGACAGACAAGATAAATATAACGATAATTAATAATCCACTTAATAACCAGCATAAATCATTCTTATTCATTCACAACATGGGGATAATTGACAAGGTCTTGCAGAACAAATACAGAATTATTCATATCAAAAACATATAAAAGTGTCACGTTATGTGAGTTTTTGACGTTTTGCGGCACCCAGCATGAATTCACTAGGACGGCAAGCACCTCTAACGCTAAATCTATGTAGAAAACAGCTAATTCTAGAATTCAAACACAGGTGTAATTATGAGAGTTACAAGGTAGAGGAGAGATGCAGGAAAATACTCGTCGTTATTCATATCAAAACACAGCTACAGTTTAACGTGGTTGTTATTTTTTGCTACCAATTTTGCTGCGACCCCCTCAGCCAACTGTTCTCATTAGATACGCACGCTAAATCCCTAGACGTAAAAAATCTATAAAACCGTGCCATGTTCGTCTCATCAACCACAGGTGATATTAGAAAAGGTGCACATAAACTACACGTTTCATTCTATAATAACGTCACACTAAACGAGATTATTTTGGACTTTTGCCGCTCAAACCTCAGCACTGTCATTGACGCAGCATCTACGTAAATGCTTTTTTTGTTTTAAAAGCATGCAATTCTATATTCAACCACAGGTGATAATTGAAAAGGTGCAAAAAAGACATACGGTCTTTATTATAATCAAAAAAATAACAGTTAGTGTTTTTTGTCTTTTGATCGCAACCAGCATCCTGTTCAATTGGACACGCTCTAGCATCTACGTAAATTCTTAAAAACAGCAATTTATATTCACCACTGGTGATTTGAAAGGTTTGCAAAAAATCGCTTTCTTTACTATCAACAAAACATATCATTTAAGTGTTTTTGACTTTTGCCGCACCAGCTCGGTTCTTTGACGGCATGCATCTACGCTAACATCTTGATTATATATCAGCAATTCTATATTCACCCCTACACGGTGAATGAAAGGTGCCAATAATAAATTTACCGTTCTATTATGATAATACCAGAAAACACATAACCAGATTACGTGTTATTTTTGGACTTTCACTTGTCCCCAGTCTCCAGCTTTCGTTGATAGACTACCTTGCAGTTAAATTCGATATCCAGCAAATTTTGTTTTGATTAGAGGTGATTTGAGAATAGTTCGTGATTTGCTCGTCTTTTAATAAGAGAATTTCCAAAAATTTTCATTCCTTCTCATATTTTAGTATATTCTGAACATGGAGCGAAAAAAATGCAGGTTGGTAAGCGAGCTCAAACGAGGGGAGGTAGCACATGGAGGTTAGAAGGTACGAGAGAAGGTGATCCTTCGCAGTGCTGGTTGACTATAACACGTCATGCCAGCGCGCATCATCAGGGAGGTTTCGAGAGGATACCGTCAGGCCTGTCAATACTCGCATGGGTCAGCGGCCCTGTGAATCTACGTAACGAACATGTCGCCAAGTCTGTCCTTTCGCATGTGGTTTTAATGCACAACGCTGCGATCTCTTGCAGTCCTTTTAACCTCGGTTGTCTCTTTACGCGAGTCCACGGCCACAAATGTCGTCGCGCATCTCAGCATCTATCATGGATGGCCTGTTCCTACATGAATGCAGCCCTAAATGTCAACTCGGTGTACCCCACCACTGTGGATCTCAATCCATTGTCTAAAAGAACCTCTCTTGATGAGCAAAGAAATGCGGATGAGGGGTCAGAAGGGCATGGTTTAAGAAGAGCAAGAGGTCTGATTGTAGTCTTGCTCTTGACGCCCTAGGTAGCTGAGGCCAAGAGAGGAGGTGAAGCGAAAGACGGTACCAATTCCGGCAAACATCACCGGTGCGTCGGTTCGGCGAACGCCTGTACAGTGCCCTTGTTGAGCCCGCAGTTATGGATGCAGAGTCAGGGAGCGAGACCAAGGTACCTGTGTTGGATGAATGATGATGATGACGACATTGCGGATCCATTCGGTCGCATTTTCGCAGAATTTCTCTTGCGATGCGCTTTAAATCAGTGGACGAGGAGGAAGACGATGGGGTAGGTGTTCAATACTGGGTCCGAGCCGCTCCATCAAAAAAAGAGGCAGAACGATGACGGTAGAGTCGCAGAAAGTCCGACTGATATGATTCACGCACTAGCCTTACGGTCAGCGGCAAACTCCGCTACCTACTCTAGTATCGCCACGTTCAAAAAGGGATCCAGACTCTCATGCCTGGGCTCCCTCTTTGAGCAAGCCTCTCTGATTTCGACCCAGCGGGGGGTAAAATTTAGTCATATGCGCCCTTGCCTGTAACGAACATAAGTAGAGGCAAGAGGAACCTGTTAAAGGGGTTAACCACCACGGCACATGTCTAGTCAACATGCAAGCGAAATGCATGAGTTGAAACAAATTTGGAGGCGAACATAAACTTGGGCGCCAGTGAAAGAGGCCAGACCGACGCCGGGCTCCAACCGACTGATCGACCAACCCATCAGGTACGTGTCGCCTTGATTCCTCCTCGTCGTCTCCGTGGCGCTACGCCAGCAAAGCGTTCTGCAGCGTGCTCCGATGGTCTCGTGCTGAGTCATGATCCAGGGAGAGACATCTCCGCTTCAGCTCCAACGATCGCCGCCGGTGTCGCACCAGACACCACCAGAGTGGACCCGATCGCTACCTCTGTCTCCTTCCGCCAGTTTGGGTTCGGCCCATGCAAGCCGTACAGCAGGCCAGTCTAGCAGCCAGCCCTTCTGTCTTCCAGGTTTGGGAGTCAGAAGACAACATACTTTAACTCGCCTAAACCATCTAGAAGGCCAAAAAGACCTGAATGTCGGGCGATTGCGTCCAGGTTTGTTGGCTCTTGGAAATGTTGCTTTCGCGGTACATGCGTGGGACCACAGATTGGGGAGCAGCACGTGACTACTTGGGCACCTGCTTGCCTGCGCACGCGAATTACCAGATGGCCGAGCTGGCGGCCATTGTTCTTTGCGCCAAGGTAAATATAGCCCGTCCCCGCTTTAGGCCCGTGGCCATAGGCAACGGTGTCATCTGAGAGAAATTTCAAGCGCATGCTTGTCTGCATTGTGCCCGGGAAGCGAACAAAGTAGGGTCAGTCTTCTATAGCGCGAGGTAGGCGTTACTCGGGCTACGGAGATAGGTAGATTGTCAGATATAGAACAGGCGCGAGCCGGGGAAGGCATGCTCATGATCTCGTTGACGCGCGCATGCCTCCAACTGGGTGAGCTGTGTGGACTGGTCTCTAGCGGGCAGGGGTAGGACGAGGGGATAGGGTGCAGAGTAAGCAGTACTACGAGGGGGGCTCGTGGGGGCGGGGCAGGGGGGCTGAACCGGGACGCTTACTGTCTATCTTCCGCATGTGTGTTGGGTGACGAGGAGGCGTAGCTGGGTCGGCTGCAGGCGGCCGGTGGAAGCAGGTCAACACTGCTCAAGAATTCAAACACTAGAATAAGCCGTGTTGTGATCACAACGTTCGTTAGGCACAGGAATCGACGTGTGGCAAGCGAGGAGATTGCTCTTGGCCAATGAGGGGGGGGTGTCTGATTGAAATTTCAGGGAGGTTGCATTTGCGGAGCACCGCTCCCTACACACAGGTAGTGAGCTCTTGAGTGGGTGTGGACGGGACGTTCTAACGCAACTGGAGGGAGGAGGGCAGGGGGAGGGAGGCGGATCTGGATGCGGATGTGGATCGTCGAGATAAGTTTGCGGTGGAACGTGTGGCCACGGGCATAGGGTGGTGGCTCTGGAGGAGTTAGGGCTGCAGGTTTAAGTGGGCGACTAATGATGGCGCCGCGCTTAAGATGCGGTAGGCTGGAGGATCATCCCTTGCCTGGGGGGGGCACTTGTGCATGGAACCTTGTCGTCCAGAAAATTTCTTAAAGGACTACCCGGGGTGCTGGAACTTAGTCTCTGCTGTGACGATCAGGCGCTCGATGTGGTCTAGGATGGGAGATATTCGGCATTTTCCGCCGGTTCCGGTCAGCTCGGCCTGGGAACTGGAGTCCCTCTCGGCTAGCGCGGTGCTGCGTTTGCAGCGTCTAGGCTCGGCCCTCCCCTGTGCAACGTCTCATTGTTGACTCGTGTAGGGCAACACGCGGGAATTACGCCTCTCGCACTGCTCCGCGAATTGTGGCAGGCGCAGCGCGGTCGCAATGCCGATTAGCAGTTGACGAAGTGATACACTATTGTGCCTGACAAGCAGCGGTGTACGGACCTTCGGGGTGATTGAAGCGCACAGCGGGGTGGAGGAGGCTAGGAAGTGAGCTTCTGCAACGCACCATGCCTTGTCAGTTTTGAAGGAAGCTCGCACAAGAATGAGTCAAGTGGGGAGAGTAGAGAGTGCTCGCTTTGTCAGCAGCGATGAGCATTGGGGTGATCTTAGTTCTGGATCGATCAAGATGGACAGCTGCTCGAAACGCATACCGAGGGTCCCGCCTCATCGACGGAGTGGAGGAGATCGGAACAGATTGCGGCAGGGAGCTTTGTCTCTCCGTCGCGACACAAATCCAAACGCGATAGGGCCCCGACAGGCTTACCTTCAAATGTTTTCATGCCAGGTCTTTCATTAGGCGGTGGTTCGGTGGGTCCAGTGCTAGTCGGCTCGAATGGCTGTGTAGCTTCCGAGCTCTCGGGTGTCATAAATCTCAGATAAGTCAGGGCATGTGTTGAAGCATGTGCCAGAGGGGCAGCGGATGGAGGAGAGGAGGAGTTTTTCCTTAGCTTAACAGATTGTTACCCTCGACGTCCTGCCTTGGCTAAGAGGCATTGCCTCGCGAATTTGAGGTGCGAGGAAGGAAGTGGAAGGCAAGATCCTGTATTTCCCGCTAGTCATCGCCACTCTCGACCCAGAGGCTTGGGAAGAATCAAGGCTCCTATCTCTCACATGAGTAGGCTATAAGAATAGTTGCTGCAGAGTTTCCTCCTCAAACATGATCGCGCTCGCTCGCACCATGTAAACGGGCCTTGCAAAATAGAAAACAACCAGTTCACCGGTGTGGGCTCACCTCTGGATCACCTGTGTACTCATAACTCTCACACAATTCATCAGAAACTAGGTACTTCTCTAATCCGCAGCCCATAGAGGGAAACATAAGCAGGGAAATGCGAGAGACACTTGCTGATTTGATCAAATACTGGAGGACATCTGTTCGCGTGTCTGCTTGACGTTCACCCAATATGTACGGTGGAAACAAACATCAGCGACGTAGACCGCGAGTTGAGAGGAGACAAGAATAAGGCGCTATCCGCAAGGAATGCGGGCTGCAGCAAGGCAGCAGGTGTGGGCAGAAGCCAGATGGGCTGACGCGTCGTGGAAATCTGTTTGTTTACCACCTCACCAACGCATGCGCAAGTTGCAGAGTCACACATCCAACACGCAGAGATTCAGCTCTGTATAGAATCTATGGTGACGAAAGTACTGCAGTAGCCCGCGTCCCACCCATTCAACAGCACGGATGTTCTTTGCTTTCTAGTCGCTTCCGCGGCACCCGCAATAGTACTTTGGCGGTATTCCATATTTGGACGAAAATGCCCGAGACTGGCTCGTCACGCCTAATAGAGGATGATTGTGGCCTGCCCAGCAGCCAGACGTCATTTGAGCGGACCTTCTGCACTGACGGAGGAGTTCATTACAGACAAACGTCCTTCCGGCCTTTCTACCAGATTAATGGGAGATCGTTTGCACCTGTCTCCTACAGAGAGATGAATCAGGCATGGATTTGATGATCGTTCGTGGCCCAACACATTGCACGAAGTACAGCAGAATATGTTGGCCAGTCTAGCTCACATCCGAGGGTTCCGAGCTTGTTCAACGAGCAAGAAATGGTCTCTTGAACGTTTTTTTTAGAAATGATCATTTGCTTACTGCCAATTTATTATTCGCACTATTGTCCCAACCAGTTTCAGTGATTGCTAGGTTTTGGAGTGGGTGTGTGGTAAGAGGAGGCTGTAAAAAGCACAGCAAGGTTTTCTGAAACAACACCGTATTCCTTTATCACTTTATCTTAAGCAGATTTCGCAAAGTCAATGGATTGAGGTCATGTTGCTGTGAGAACTATCTGCAATAATAATGGACTTTGAAACAGAACTATGTGACTTCGCTAAGTGGCATTTATCCCTCACACTTTTTAATAGCTGGTGGATAAGTCATCATTATAATTTTTTGGTTCATTGTTGCTGTGAGAATTACATGTCTATAATTATGGTCTTTGAAACAGTAAATGTGGCATATCTAAGTGGCATTCTCCCTCACACAATTTTTAATAGTGGAAGAGGAAGTCTTAATTCTAATTTATTGGGGTTCATGTAGATGTGAGTCTTCCAGCAATAATCATGGTCCTTTGTTAAAACAGTGGGAAAGTTGGGTTCTATAGTGGCTCATTTCTCCTCACAATTATTAACAGTGTTGAGAAGTATTTTTTATAATTTTTGGTCCTGCTGCTTTCGAAATGAAGCAAATTACTACAGGTCTATTATAAAAAATGTTAGTTTTAACCGACATTAGTTACATCACAATTGACCAATTGGCTACCTAAGGGTTCCATGTTATGACACATTAGGGGCATTTTGACTGTGACATGCAGCTATATCAGGTCTATTCTACAAAAATGTTTGTTTCTAACAGACATTTGTACTTCACAATTGACTCTAAGTGGCTCAGGGTCATGCCGTTTGAATTTTTGGGGGCATTTTGCGCTGTGACATGCAGCCTATACTAACCAGGTCCTGTAAAAAATGTTGAGTTTAACTCAGACTCATTTGTTTCTTCACAATTGTCATAAGAGTGGCTTCAAGGAGTGATGGTGCTGTGTCAGAAAACAGAATAGGTGAGGACACTGTTAATGGAACAATAAGTGCAAAAAATTTCTTGTTATTATGATGATCTTTAATAGCTGGAATCCTGTATGAGAACAAACCCATTTACATACATGTAAAAAAAGAGAAAACAACGACATTGTGGGGATTCCTCATCCTATTTTAAATAATGTGATTTTTAGAATTAAGCTATAAAAAAACTTGCCTGTAACTACTAAATAGCGTGTTAAAATAAATTTCGTCTGAATTGTAAAGGGCGGTAAGGAAAACTTGAACAAGCTGTAGGTTATTCAGGCAGGACATGGAGTATTGGTGCACGGACAGTGACAAAGTACAGAGGGGACCATTTCCCCAGCACGTTAGAGTACAAATGAGAAATACAAAGGAATGCCATCGCTCAAGAAAGGGCATCCCTGGGCTGTACACAGGAGCGCTTAACGCCTTCCAGTAATTTCAAGTGAAGCTCTCAATTTGGTCTATCCAATACATACGTATGGGCAAAGCGATAGACCCACGGTAGTTGATATGTGTTATCAGAAGGAAGGCTGGATTTCTGCACACTTACGCTTACTCGCTAGACTCTGACTTCAGCCACGACGCCCTAGGAATTTCGTAGAGATATAGACATCATCAAGGGTCATTTTGAAATCTGTGTGTTAAAAGCTGACGGACGCCAGCCTGGGACTTTCACCGCACCTCCACTGTAACCTACAGGCCCCTGGTCATGAACTGTGGCCCAGGACAGGTGAATCAAGTCCAGTTCACAACTAAAAAGGGTGTGTTGAAAAAGACTCCATTTATTCCGGCCACTTTTTTCAAAAGGTAGAGGGGTCATGCAGGTTTGGGGCTTCTCAGCCTCATGCTGGTGGGCATGGACTGCGTATAGATCAATTGTCTCAGTTCTAAATAAAAATGGTGGATTGAAAGAGTCCTTTTTCCGGCACTTTTTCAATAAGATTTCGGAGGGGTCATGCCAGGTTTGGGGGCTCATGCTGTGGCCCAAGAGACAAGGTCTTGTGCAATGTATACAGTGAAAACTTATAAAGAATTATGAAAGTTGTCGAGGTTTGTTTGTAGAAACGGAGACATCCTTTGATCCCGAGAACTTTTTAACAATGTGGTGGTCATGCTCAGTGGATACTCTTTTGGGTAGATACATGCTTGCATTGTGGTGGCCCAGGACAGTTATAGTCAATGTCCAGTTAAAAAAAAATGTTTTATGATTGAAAAGACTCCTTTTTTCCGGACCTTTTTAGGAAATGTGGGCGGTCATGCAGGTTATGGGGCTCATGCTGTGGCAGCGACAGGTAATTAGTGCAATGTAACAGTTCAAATACTAAATTTGGTGGTTTGAAAGACACCCTTGTTTCCACATAATTGTGACCACTTTTTAAATGTGTAGCGACAAGGCGGCGAGTCATTGGAGTGGTATTATGTGACTTGGGATTATGTTGAATCGGACCAGGAAATCAGATATAGTCAACTTGTGCCCAGGTCCAAACTAAAATGGTGGTTGAAAGACTCCTTTTCCTGGTACTTTTTACCTGTGGGGGTTCATGCATGGTTTGGGGCTCATGCTGTCGGCCCAAGGACCTAGGTAATAGTCTATGTCCAGTTCAATATAATGGTGGTTGAAAGACTATTTTAGGCACCTTTTTAAATGTGGGGGTAATGCAGGTTTTGGGGCTCCATGCTGTGGCCAGGACAGGTCTAGTCAATGTCCACGCGTTGAAAAATAAAATGGTGGTGAAAGGATCTCCTTTTTCCGGCACTTTTTAATTCTGTGGGGGTCATGCAGTGTTATGGGGCTCATGCATTGGGACCCCAGGAACAGTATCGACTCAATGTACTGTTAAACACTAAAATGGCTGGTTGAAAGACTCCTTTTTCCGGCACTTTATATATGAAGGGGGTCATGCAGGTTTGGGGCTTCATGCTGCGTTCCATCGTGACAGGGATATTCCAATGTCCAGTTCAAGTAACATGATGGTTCAAATCATATGCCTTCTGGCACTTTTAGATTTGTGGGTCGTTGCAGGTTAAGGGTCAGGCTGTGGGTACAAGACCGGATAGTAAAAGGTCTGTGACTTTTTTTCTGTGATCTTTTATAACTATGTGTGTTGCCTAAGATGTAGCAACTACGAAGTCCTTTGACATGTTTAGGGATGTTAATTTCAGATTCTCTAGCTTGTTTGGGTCGTGTAAATAATGAAGGTGTTGTTGCTTCTCCCATAGACTTTAATGGTCATCGCGCATAATCGCCATGCTCACTTATCGATAACCCCCTTATTCGATAGACGGCGGAACTATCGACTATCGATCGATCTCGTAAACTCCAACGCAATCCGTCTTCAAACAACATCACTGGATAAATAATACATAGGTGGTTTTATGCAAACTATGAAACTCACAACACCGAATTACTAGCAAATTTCAGCTATCGTAATATCTCACGCACAGATGATGGGTCAATTTTAAACAAAAATGGCTGCCGCCAAAGGGAACAGAACCTAATTATAATTGTGTAGGATGTAATAGAACGTGAGTTTTTTGCACCTATCAAAATACCAACATGCGGTGGTACTAGGAAAGAGTTCTGTATCACTATTCGTAAGTACAAAGTTGAGGTTCTATTGCAACAACAAACTGAGCTGCGCCAAAGTGAAAAAAAACTAATTTAAATTGGTACATAAGATGATAAAAGGGAGTTTGGCATTATCAAATACACCTGCAGTTGTTACCTAGACACAAGCTCTGTAATTCCTAATATTAAGTACAGAGCTGCACAAAATACAAGTGTAATTTTCACCAAAAACAGTTAATAAAAAGCCATTTTCCAATCGCAGGGTCAAAGCAGTTGGGGACTCGCACCCCCACCCCCCCCCGCCCTCCACCCCCCCCTCATCCCGCAATGTCCAGCACCCCTCCCTCCCGCCGCTCCCACGCCCCCCCGTCCCCCCACCCATCATAGTCCTACTCTCCTTTCAAAGTAAGCCTGCCAGCTCTGTCTGTCTTGTGTTTCGCCCGCCACCCCTCACACCCCCCTCACCCCCACGCTGCTGCATCAGACCTAGATGTTTCTTTCAAATATTCATGACTCTAGAACTAACTAAAAACAGAAATTCTCTAATCTACCTATTCTCTATGTATAACAGTAAAAAGCATAGTTGTCTGTGTTGAACAAAGAGGAACTGTGTCAGCTGAGCTGTCTTGAGAGAAGACGCCTTGCACCGTCCTAGCTTTCTTTTGAGACCACAGACACACACTGATGCTGAACTAGAAGGGCTGTTCGATGTAAGAACGAGGTCCTCGTGATTTTTCTAGCCAATCACATCACGTTCATAACACATCCCAGTGATCTGACGTCGGCACAACCTATAGCTGCACCCTGCTTATTCTCTGAAGCTGATTTGTCGGCGCCAAAATGACACGGAAGCGCAGGAAAATGGTGGATATTAATAGATTATCGCGTAGATTTTCTTAAGTTATCGCTGTGAATTGGAACATTCCGATCAACCTAAAAAACGCTGCCGATTTCAAGTTTGACCGATTAAATCGCTTCACATACTCGTCAGAGATTTGTCCTCCCTGTGAGTACACAAGTTATAAACTGCAGTGTAATTATTATATGTTGAAGAGCCTGTGTACGCCTATGGTTATCTAACCATACATGAAACACTGTATGGAGGTAATATACGGTCTAACAGGCCATTGTACACTGATTTACTACCTCTATGTGGCTAGTTCTATTGTCTGAGTGGTATACTGATTTTTATTCAGTAAATAGTATAGGAGGTATTATCAGTCACTATGTGGTGGTCTAATGTGTGGTGTTGTGTTGTGGGCGTATAATCTCAGTTCCTATATGTGACGCTGCCGCGTCACTTGGTAATGGTTAGGTCCATTAGGAAACAGTGGATTTGTATGTTAGCCGTATTATTTTGACAGGTCTGGTGTGGTATTTGCTCTTTTTATTATCTAGTAACTGCTTGACTGTTATTAACGGACACCAGTAAATGTTTGTGGTCTGGTACGGGGGGGGGGACCATCCAAAAGTTTGCTATGGGATCCAAGCTTCTCTAGTTACGCCCCGGGTCAATTAGCACATTATGGTCACATATGGGATATGGAATTCTAAAAACGGCAGAATCGAGGGAATCATTATTGAGTTGCGTTTCACTGGTAGCATCTACTGTGTTCCAGTGAATAATGGATAAATATTGAAACTCTGCAAAAAAAAGTTACACTACAATTTCACTCCCACTTTGCCTTAATTCCTGTGAAACACTTAGAGGGTTAACATACTTTTTAAATACTGTTTTGAGTGATGTAAATGGTGAAGTTTCTTAGATGGAATCTTTGTTGCACACTTTCTTAAAAATGTGAAACATTTCTACTATATTTTCTATTTTTGTATGACATTCGGGGGCTTATGTCATAACAAATAAAAATACCGTATATACTCGAGTATAAGCCGAGTTTTTCAGCACAAAAAATGTGCTGAAAAATCCCCCCTTGGCTTATACTCGAGTCACTGTCGGTGCTCGGGCGCTGCGATGGCCCGAGTGCTGACAGGGACACTTCAGCTATATGCGGCTCCTCAGGGAGCGCATATAATTGAACGCTGAGTACCGCCGACAGTGTCCAGGCACTGCGGTGGCCCGGGCGCTGTCGGCTTTCTCTTCACTTGTATGCGACTCCTCCGGAACGCATACAAGTGAACAGATACCACTGGGGAGCAGAGAGCAAGCGCTCCGTGCTCCGCAGTGGACTCCGGGTGTCTGTTGCCATCCGGAGTTTCCGGCACAGGCAGCGTGTCATCACGTTGCGTGCGCAGCCTGATGACATCACCCGCCTGTGCCGAGAAGACCGAGGACAGCGCGCGGGAGGCCGGACAGCGAGGAGGCGGAGCGGCGAGGGAGACAGAGCAGCGGGGAGTCAGGTAAGTGTTTTTTTTGGTTTTAAAATGCTGCCTATGCCTGCCTATACCTGCCTAGCGGGGCCTATACCTGGCTATAACGACCTATACCTACCTATTCCTGCCTATTACCTACCTAGGGGGACTATACCTGCCTATAACCTACCTAGGGGACTATACCTGCCTATAACCTACCTAGGGGGACTATGCCTGCCTAAAACCTACCTAGGGGGCAATACCTGCCGATAACCAACCTAGGGGACGATAACAGACGATAAACAAACGAGGGGGACTATGCCTGCCTAATAACTACCTAGGGGGACTCTATGCCTGCCTATAACCTACCTAGGGGGACTATGCCTGCCTATAACCTACCTAGGGGGAATATGCCTGCCTATAACCTGCCTAGGGGGACCTATACCTGCCTATAACGACCTATACCTGCCTATAACCTGCCTAGGGGGACCTATACCTGCCTATAACGTGCCTATTTGGACCTATACCTGCCTATAACTTGCCTATGGGGGCAATTACCTGCCTATAGCCTGCCTATGGGGACATATAGCTTCCTATACCTGCCTATAACGACCTATACCTGCCTATAACCTGCTTACGGGGGACATTAAACTGCCTATACCAGCCTATATCTGCCTATGGGGGACATTAAACTTCCTATACCAGCCTATATCTGCCTATGGGGGACATTAAACTGCCTATACCAGCCTATATCTGCCTATGGGAGACATTAAACTGCTTATACCAGCCTATATCTGTCTATGGGGGACATTAAACTGCCTATGTAATTTTATTGGTATCTATTTTTATTTTTAGAATTCACCAGTAGCCGCTGCATTTTCCACCCTAGGCTTATACTCGAGTCAATAAGCTTTCCCGGTTTTTGTGGCAAAAGTAGGTGCCTCGGCTTATACTTAGGTCGGCTTATACTCGATTATATACGGTACATTTAAAAAGCTATGCCAATATAAAGTAGAAATATGGTAGATGTTAGTTATAAACTATATTGTCTGGTATAACGATCTGTCTTACATGCTGTCGTTTTTTAACTTTAAAAATGGCAAAGTTTTCTAAATTTTCATGACATATTGATATTTTATCACAAATAAACAAGGATTGTAAGGACCAAAATAAATTACTAACTTAAAACACAATGTGTCATGAGAAAACAGTCTCTGAATCACATGGATAGGTAAAACTCTCCATGTATGTCAGATTTAAAAAAAAAAAAATGATGCTCTGTCAGTAAGGTCAAAATTGACTCTGTCAGTAAGGGGTTAAAGAAAGAAAAAAACAAAATGGCCACTGAAATAACTTGAAGCTGACAAACGTTATAATAGATTTCAATTGACTGACAATCAGCTAATGAAAATCAGATATTGCTTTTGAATTGTATTTCAACTGTATTTAATTGTCTTTATTTACTTACCTGTATATATTTTTCATATATACTATCATCTTTGTTTTCTATCTTCTTTCTACTTAAGCCTTTATCATTACGAGCACTTATAATCCATATGTGAGGCGTGGAATGCATATACAATGTGTGCGCATGAGCAAGAATCTCTGCTTGTGTTCCACAGGTATTATGACATTTTCAGGCTCTGCAACACTTCCGTTATTGAGCACGTGTGTTTTCTTTACACCGGTTACAGTGTCTGGTAAGTATATAAGCATGTCTAAACGTCTCCGCTATTGGTTTTCCTCATCATAGGATCTATATATAGCCGCTGTTCTCCATCAATGGATATGTCATGTATTATCTATGCTTGTTATATCACCCCTGATTATCTGCGGTGAAACATGTCGGGCTGTATTGTTAGACGCTCTGAATCAACCTGTTACCTGCATTAAAGACAGCTGTCTTAAATAGTCACCTTTATAAGACTCCTGTCCACAGACTTAAGTAATCAATCAGACTCTAACCTCTACAACATGGACAAGACCAAAGAGCTTTCTAAGGATGTCTGGGACAAGATCATAGACATGAACAAAGCTGGAATGGGCTACAAAACCATAAGTAAGACGCTGGAGACAACTGTTGGTGCAAAAGTAAGAAAATGGAAGAAATACAAAATGACTGTCAATCGATATCGATCTGGGGTACCATGCAAAATCTCACCTCCTGATATCCTTGATCATGATGAAGGTGAGAGATCAGCCTAAAACTACACGGGGGGAACTTGTTAATGATCTCAAGACAACAATACCTGGTTTTGCACATCCAAAAGACCTCCCTGAAAAAAATGAGCACAGGTGCACACCGGTGTGGCAGCAACATACACACACATTCCAATACCAGAAGCACACCATTAACCAAAAACTATCAAAAGGAATTTTTGTAAAGACATTTCTGCTACTTAGGATATATGAATTTTTTTTTTGAGGCTCTTAGTTCACATTTTTTATCAAAACTGCTTTTGCCCACCTCCTATCAACAAGGGGACCTCAAATACAGGTGGGAACCTACACTAACGTTACCTTTCTTTAGGGTCTGTTCAGACCTCCATTCTTAAGGGAGTGAGGGTTCCTGCTGCATTGATTTAAAAACCTGTGAAGGTGGGTGGAGTGCGAAAAACCAACAAGGAGGCAGCCACTCCCCCATACGGACAATCTAGACATAACAGGTTCAGCACCACCCTGAAAAAAAATCAGCACAGTGTACCACAGTGTACCTTGTAGCAGGAGCCTTCACTCCCTGAAGTATGGAGGTCTGAACAGAGAGGTTCCCACCTTTATTTGAGGTCCCCTTGTTGATGGGAGGTGGGCTTAAGCAGTTTTGATAAAAAATGTGAACTAAGAGCCTCAAAAATT
Source organism: Phyllomedusa bahiana (assembly GCA_025379985.1). Taxonomy (NCBI): domain Eukaryota; kingdom Metazoa; phylum Chordata; class Amphibia; order Anura; family Hylidae; genus Phyllomedusa; species Phyllomedusa bahiana. Next base: position 42,534 of record JAODAL010005612.1, read on the forward strand.
TATTTTCATATATCCTAAGTAGCAGAAATGCTTTTTCAAACATTCCTGTGTGCCTATGTGCTCATTTTTGGTTAATGATGTGCTGCTGGTATTGGAATGTATATGAATGATTTCAAGGCAGCTGGGACCACAGTCACCAAGAAAACCATTGGTAACACATTACGCCATAATGGTCAGTGCCCGCAAGTTCCCCCTGCTCAAAAAGGCACATGTGCAGGCCAGTCTGAAGTTTGCCAATGAACACCTGGATGATTCTGTAAATGATTGGGAGAAAGTGCTGTGGTCAGATGAGACAAAAATAAAGCTCTTTGGCATTAACTCAACTCGCCTTGCTCGGAGGAAGAGAAAAGCTGCCTATGACCCAAAAAACACCATCCCCATTGTTGAGCATGGAGGGGGAAACATTATGTTTTGGGGGTGTTTCTCTGCTAAGGGCACAGGACTACTTCACCGCATCAATGGGAGAATGAATGGAGTCATGTGTTGTAAAATCCTCAGTGACAACCTTCTTCCCTCCCCCAGGACATTAAAATGGGTCGTGGCTGGGTCTTCCAGCAAGACAATGACCTAAAATGTACAGCCAAGGCAATAAAGGTGTGGCTCAAAAAGAAGCACATTAAGGTCATGGAGTGGCCTAGCCAGTCTCCAGATCTTAATTGCATAGAACAACTTATGGAGGGAGTTGAAGCTCCGAATTGCCAAGTGATCACCTACAACACTTAATGATTTAGAGATGATCTGCAAAGAGGAGTGGACAAAAATTCCTCCTGACGTGTGCAAACCTTATCCTCAACTATAAAAAAATCTGCTGTGCTTGCTAACAGGGGTTTTACCACCAAGTATTAAGTCTTTTTTGCCAGAGGGATCAAATACTTAATTCTTGCTGCAAAATGCAAATAAATTTATATAATTTATACAATGTGATTTTCTGGATTTTATTTTGGATATTCTATCTCTCAATGTTAAAATTAACCTTTATCAATAGCCTTTAAAGAACTTACCAAAACATATAGGGAACAAATAGCGTCATGGTGGGAAGTGGAGAGCCTTCAGAATTATATTCAGAATAATATCGTCCCTCGTGGGTTACGTATTTCTCTTGTACCTTCCAGTCGGAATAAATCCCCCTCTTTTCCATCTAAGTGGGAAAAAGAGATCACCACCTGCTCACTACGCCTTATGGTCCTCCTATTGGAGGAAGAGAAGGTGGCATTGGAGGCACTCAATACTAAGCTTAAAGAACAGATAGACCTTATTCAAAAATGTTCAAGTGAACCGGATTTCGCTATTAAAGAAAAGAATTTGCAAACTAATATAGAGCGTTTCCAACACCACCTAAAAGATCGGAAGCATCACCAATTTATGCGAGATCTTGCCGATTTCAGAGACAACAAGGCATATCTTTGTCTGGGCAATAGGAATCCCAATAAAGAGGCTCCTACCGATATCTCTTCAACCGATACCGATATATCAGATTCAGATAGGGAGGTAGGGTCTAGACCTTCAAGGTCACTAACCAGATCTAGAGGAAATAGAGGAGAAAGGAGAGGACATCAGAGAAACAGAGGTGGAGGCCAACGTTTTTTAGACAAACAGTACCAACTGAGAGAATGTACCAACACCCCATCCTACCGAGTTTAGAATCCTCCCAGACAGGAGGATCACAGATAATCAATCTTTCTGACAAAGTATTGACACAAGACGAGTTGTGTTTGTTACGGAAGGGCCTATCATTTGTTCCCACAACAAGATTTAGCCTTTTTACTTGGACTAAAGACTTGCACATGTTAGCAAGGAAGCTAAGTTGGAAAAAATTCTTTGCAATGAAAAATAAAAGAGAATGTTCCGAACTAGGCATCCCACAGAACATGTTACAAGATGTGAGACTTCTGTTCGGACTGGCAGACATTCCCCAGAATGATGTCGGTAAGAGTCCCTTTACTGATCTGAGGGCAAAAAATAAAAATATGGTGAAGTTTCCTGCATAGACATGTTCATGGGTTTGGTCCTTAAAGATTTAGCGAACATAGAGGGGTCAAAATGGAACAATTTTCTAAGATCAGAACATTCGGCACTGCAAAATCTTTCTAAAAACCGTGAATTATGTTTAAAACCGTCAGACAAGGGGGGTAACAGTGTAGTCCTCAACCATCAACAATATCATGAGATGTGTATCTACCTCCTATTTGACAGGGAGTGTTATGCATGACTGCCATCAGACCCCACTGTGCATTTCCAATCGGAACTTAAGAATATACTAACACAGGCGAAAGATGAGGAACTTATAGATCAAAAGGAATTTGATTTTCTATACCCACGTACACCACAAGTTGCTACATTCTATGCCCTTCCCAAAATACATAAGGGGGTTTCCCACCTAAAAGGTCACCCCATAGTTTCTGGAATCAATTCCCTTAGCCAGAACTGTGGTATCTATGTAGACAGGATCCTGGCACCCTTCGTTGAAGCCTTACCATCCTTGACCAGGGATACCACAGATCTTCTTAAGCGTATAGAGGGCCTATCGATTGGCCAAGAGACATGGCTAGCCAGTATTGATGTGGAATCGTTATACACCTCGATCCCACACTTATCTGGCTTGGAAGCTGTAAAGTGTTTCCTGTCTACTAGAGGTATACAGCTGAGGGCCCATAGCAACTTTGTGGTAGACCTCTTGTCTTTTACTTTAACCAGGAACTATTTCCTTTTCGATGGTGGGGTCGTCCACCAGTTACGAGGTACCGCCATGGGAAGTGCTTGCGCACCATCATACGTTAACCTGTACCTCGGCTGGTGGGAGACTCTCCTCCCACTTTCTCTGAACACCTAGCCCTATGGGCCCGTTATATCGACGATATCTTTATAATCTGGAATGGCTCTCAGGAACAATTTGCACCAGTTGTTCAGGAACTTAACGTAAATACATTCAATCTGAGATTTACTTACGAGATAGCATATGACTGTCTACCTTTTCTCGACATTCGCATTTTCAGAAATCTAGAAGGATTTCTGTCTACCACTATCTACCGAAAACCTACGGCCACAAACTCCCTTTTGCGCTGGGAGAGCTGCCACCCTTATCCCCTCAAGAAGGGTATCCCTCGCGGACAGTTTCTGCGATTGAGACGAAACTGTTCATCCATTGATGATTTCAAAAAGGAGGCAGTTGACTTGAGAACACACTTTCTAGCCAAGGGCTATCCTGATTATGTTCTGAGACAGGCCTATCAGAATGCCCTTAAAAAAGATCGAGCTCAACTCCTAACACCGAAATCCGTTCAAATTTCGGATAGAGATACCACATTACGAATTGTAGGGACCTTTGACAGTGCAGCCCCTTTGGTCCGTCAGTCCTTGAAAAAGCACTGGCACATCTTAAGAATGGACCCGGACCTCAGGGACTGCGTTGATTTGTTATCCTCTATCTCTTATCGTAGAGGAAAAAATCTGAGAGATCATCTGGTCAATAGCCACTTTGTCCCCCCTAAAAAGGAGATGTGGCTGTCTAGGCCAAAGGGATCTTTCAAATGTGGCAATTGTTCCTTCTGTGATTTCATGGAAAAAACAACTGAATTTACTGATGATAGTGGCACGAAGACGTTCCACATTAATCAGTTCATCAACTGTAAATCTTGTTTTGTGGTCTATTTGGTGACGTGTAGCTGTGGTTTAAGATATGTGGGTAAAACCACAAGACAATTACGTCGGAGAATCGGTGAGCATTTGAGAGATGTTCGCCATCAGAGGGATACACCCATTGCCCGATATACACTCTACTCATAATGGCAACCCCAAATGTCTCAAATGGAGAGGCATAGACTGTATTGTTCCCACTTTGAGACGCGGTAATTTAGATCAACGATTACTACAAAAAGAATGCTACTGGACTTTTACATTGAACACCAGGGCCCCCTATGGTCTGAATAACCAATTAGATTTCAGTAGCTTCTTCTGACATGCATATATATATTTTTTCTGTATGAGATAGCATACTGTCTTGGGATTCTCACATATTAATCTCAAATACTATATATAGCTGGATATCATCTGCTGTAATGTTGAAAAACCTGTTGTCCTAATAAATATGGTCATTGATTCCAATATGGATAGCCCCTTTAAGTGTTAAACTGGGCCATGTATTCTGAAAATATATAGTTATCCAAGCATCCTACGGCTCTGTCTATTGTGACTTTGAGCATATATATACCTGGGACTTTAGTGGGTCATATATACAGGCTAATGCCTGTCCTCCTGGCACCAAATGCCGTCCCTTTATCCTTGTGAACAGTGCTGCAATAGCCGATGCTACAACACTTTTTCTCAGCACGCCATTAATATAGCACGCCGCTGCGCGCGATCTGCGCATGCGCCGTTACTAAGGACGCGCTCTCATCCTAGTTTCCAGCCACGCGCATCGTGGGCCCTATCACCTACCTATATTTACTGGGCGCCCTATCACCTGCCTATATCTACTGGGGGACCTATTACCTACCTATATCTACTGGGGCCCTATTACCTGCCTTTATCTACTGGGGACCCTATCACCTGCCTATATATACTGGGGGCCCTATTATCTACCTATATATACTGGGGGGCCACATCACCTGCTTATATCTACTGGGGGCCATATCACCTGCCTATATCTACTGGGAGCCATATCACCTGCCTATATCTACTGGGGGCCCTATTACCTGTCTTTATCTACTGGGGGCCCTATCATCTGCCTATATCTACTGGGAGCCCTATCACCTGCCTATATCTACTGGGAGCCATATCACCTGCCTATATCTACTGGGGGCCCTATTACCTGTCTTTATCTACTGGGGGCCCTATCATCTGCCTATATCTACTGGGAGCCCTATCACCTGCCTATATCTACTGGCGGCCCTATTACCTGCCTATATCTACTGGGGGCCCTATCACCTACCTAAATCTAATGGGGGCCCTATCAACTGCCTATATCTACTATGGGCCCCATTACCTCCTATATCTACTGGGGGCCCTATTACCTGCCTATAAATTACTTACCTATATCTACTGGGAGCCCTACTATTTGCCTTTATCTACTGGGGGTCCTATCACTTTCCTATATCTACTGGGGGCCCTATTACCTACCTATATCTGCTGGGGGCCCTATTACCTGCCTATTAATTATCTACCTATATCTACTGGGGGCCCTATTACCTGCCTTTATCTACTGGGGGGCCTATAACCCTATACCCTATAACATATATATATATATATATATATTATATATATCTACTAGGGGCCCTATTACCTGTCTATATATACTGGGGGCCCTATTACCTATCTATGTACAGGGTGCCCTATTACCTATCTTCAGACTGGTGGGCCCTATTACCTGTCTACAGACTGGAGGACCCTATTATCTATATACCTACTGGGGGCCATATTACCTATATAGTTATATACTGAGGGACCCTATTATCTATATATCTACCTACTGGGGGACATATAAACTATATACCTACCTACTGGGAGAGGGTCTATAAACCTACCTAATGGGGGCCTATAACGGAACAATGGGTGACTTTCCATCTCCTACTGCAGGCACCTGGCTTTTCTATCATAGGAACTGCAGGGACGGGTGGGTCTGCTATCAGTTGGAGGATAGGTAACGGACCAGATTGTCCACCGCAGGAACATCAGAGAAAGAAGGAGGCAGCGGGAGAGGTGGGCAGGGGTGTTGTCCGAAGACAATGAATAAAGGGGATGCACCAGCGGAGTCGGATTTCAGAAAATTATAAGAAAATTCTGTCCATGGCAATAGGCTAGACCAATCATCCTGTCGTGCTGTCGACACAAAGTGGCGGAGGTAAGTACCCAGGATTTGGTTAATTGTTTCCACTTGGCCATTAGACTGCGGATGATAGGTGGAAGAAAAGTCCAGTTCAAGCTCTAGTTGAGAATAGAGGCCCCGTCAGAATGTTGAGATTAACTGGACTCCATGGTCCAATGCAATACTGTATGTTGGGGAAGTCCGTGCAACAGGAAGATATGTTCGAAGAAGAGGTTAGCGAGACATACAGCAGAAGGTAGGCCAGGCATAGGGAAGAAGTGTGACCACCCAAATGACAGTATTACCGGAAGAGGGGGTTAGCTCAGTGATGAAATCCCTAGCGACGTGGGTCCATGGACTGTTGGGAATAGGCAGAGATTGCAACAGGCCCACTTGTTGCGGGCATAAGTAATCCAAGATTCCAAATTATTTAACATCTTTTGCAAGATCAGGCCACCAATAGAAATGAGATATCATTAAACAAGATTTCTATATTCCGGGGTGTCCAGCAACTCGAGAGCAATGACCCCATTTCAGAATCCTCTTCTGGAGCACGGGGTGCACATATGTCTTACCCGGGGGTGCACGTTGGAGGTCTATGGGAGCTGCGGAGATCAAACATTCTGGTGGTACAATGTGCTGAAGAGTAGCCAATAATGTCCAAAGCACGGGACAGGGCATCAACCTTGATATTCTTCTCTGCTGGACAGAGGTGGATTACAAAATTGAACCGGGAGACGAACAGGGACCACCTTGCTTGGCATGGATTTAAACGTTGCGATGTCCGGGGGTAACAGGAGATTCTTGTGGACGGTAAAGATATTTACTGGATGGCGAGCCCCCTCCAGGAGGTGGAGCCACTCCCCAAAGGCTAGCTTGCTGGCCAGTAATTCCCCATCCCCCGATGGTGTAATTATTTTCAGCGAAAGAAAATGTTTTAGAAAATAAACTACATGTCAGGGTCTTGCCTTTGGGACCTTTTTGTATGAGGACCACCCCAACCCGCACGGAAGAGACATCAATTTCTAAGAAGAAAGGCTTCTTGGTATGCAAGGGCGCAGCGAACCATACTTCTTTTCAACTAAGAATACGGCACCAGGAGGAGAGGTAAGTGAAGCCCGGGCAGTAGGTCTATAGTGCAATCATAAGGATGATGAGGAGTAAGGGTCTCTGCCTGCTTTTCGGAGAAGACATCCCCAAAGTCCTGATACTGCACTGGCAGACCCGGCAGAGGCTTGGGAGACATCAGTGGAGAAGTGGGATGCACCGGGCGAGGTGCCACCAAACAGCGGGAGTGATAGTCTTGTCCCCAACATATAACTTTACCTGTATTCCAATTGAGCATAGGGGCAGGGGAGTAACTAGAGAAGTCTGGGCCCCATGGCAAGCTTTTGGATGGCCCCCCCCCTGCCTCCCCGACCATGAACATTTACCAGGACCTCTTAGGTCATGCAATTACTAGATAATATGAGGAGTGAACACATCACCATAGATTTCACCATCATACCGCTACTAGACAAATCCCACTATACCCAGATCAACATTACCAATAGCATTACTACATATGGACATTTTTATACCGCAAGAACATGACCACAAATTACCACCAAACAATACCCCTATACTATTACTGAATAAAGATCTGTATATAAAAAAGACCTATATTACCGCCATATAGTGACCATTTAGTGGTATATACCAGTGTACACAGGCTCTGCTGACATATAAGTGATTACAGTGCAGTTACATCTTATGACTCACAGGTGACATTTCTCTGATGAGTCATTGACTTTCTCATTTGTTCTGCATCTGACCCAGACTGCCATGATGACTTCTCCCGGTTGCCACTCGATTTAGTCACAAATATCTTAGAATCCTCACTTTTCCATCACCTCAATCCCTGTCCCCCACCTCTGTACAAACTTCCCAAGGGTGGGAGAGCAGGTACAGGCCATGGCTTAGAAGCCATATAGGCAGGCAGGTAAGGTATAGAGGATCATGCAGGCAGGCAGGTTTCAGGTAGGCTATAGGGTGTCATATAGGCAGGCAGGGTCAGGTAGACTATAGGGGGGTCAGGTAGGCTATAGGGGGTCATATAGGTAGCCAGGCAGGGTCAGGTAGGCTCGGGGAGGTCAAGTAGGTAGCCAGACAGGTTCAGGCAGGTCTGGTAGGTAGCCAGGCAGGGTCTGGTAGGTAGTCAAGGTCTGGTATTTAGCCAGGTAGTTAGCCATGATCAGGTAGGTAGCCAGGGTCAGGCAGGACTGGTAGGTAGCCAGCCAGGGTCAGGTAGGTAGCCAGCCACGGTCAGGCAGCCAGCCAGGGTCTGGTAGGTAGCCAGGGTCTGGTAGGTAGCCAGGATCAGGCAGGGTCAGGTAGGGAGCCAGGGTCTGGTAGGTAGCCAGGGTCAGGCAGGGTCTGGTAGATAGCCAGCCAGGGCCAGGTAGGTAGCCAGCCAGGGTCTGGTAGGTAGCCAGGGTCTGGTAGGTAGCCAGGGTCAGGCAGGGTCTGGTAGGTAGCAATGGTTACGCAGGGTCTGGTAGGTAGCCAGGCAGTGTCAGGTAGGTAGCCAAGGTCAGGCAGGGTCTGGTAGGTAGGTAGCCAGGGTCTGGTAGGTAGCCAGGGTCAGGCAGGGTCTGGTAGATAGCCAGCCAGGGCCAGGTAGGTAGCCAGCCAGGGTCTGGTAGGTAGCCAGGGTCTGGTAGGTAGCCAGGGTCTGGTAGGTAGCAATGGTTACGCAGGGTCTGGTAGGTAGCCAGGCAGTGTCAGGTAGGTAGCCAAGGTCAGGCAGGGTCAGATAGGTAGCCAGAAAGGGTCAGGTAGCCAGCCAGTGTCTGGTAGGTAGCCAGGGTCAGCCAAGGTCTGGTAGGTACCCAGGCAGGGTCTGGTAGGTAGCCCGGGTCAGGCAGGGTCAGGCAGTTAGCCAGACAGGGACGGTTAGGTAGCCAGGCAGGGTCAGGTAGGTAGCCAGGGTCAGGCAGGGTCAGGTAGACAGGCTACTTTAATGTTAAAAAAATAAGAAATCCCTTACTCACCTGACCCACGTTCCCTCGATGCAATCAGCTCAGCTCCCAGGCGGTCTGTGCTTGGCACAGGCGGCGTGATGATATGACGTCATCGCGGCGCCCACATCAGCACTGTGGGCCGGCGCCTGCAAACACATTAGCAGAGCGGGGTGCTGGAGGCGCTCCTTTCTGCTAACACCGGGCGGTCCCGCCTTTGAACGTTCAGAGGCAGGATGCACCGGGCCTTGCAACTCCGCGTCCGACGGCAGTGACATGTTAGGTTCATTGCCAGCGGGCACAGGAGCAGAACTACCAGGGCAGCAGACGCATTAGCAGTTCCCCCGGGGCCTGGGCCCCCTAAGAGCCAAGGCCCCGTGGCAGCTGCTACATCTGCCAACTCGGTAGTTACGCCCCTGCATAGGTACATGGCACTGCAGCCACAGAATACCTGGGAGAATTGCTGAGGAAGAATGGGGTAACACAAAGAATGTTCTCTTTATGTGAGGCTCCCACATATAGGGACACCTGTTCAGAAACTGGATTGATCACTCAGAAGTTCACTGCTAACAGACGAGATGACCAGAGCAGACCACCGCTTGGTCTAATTGGACCACCGGGAGGCGATACTTAATTACCAAGTTAGCATCCATTAAATTCCTGGCTGATTCTGAATCCAGAAAAACAGCAGCTTTAAACGAGATTCCAGAACTGGTCATAATAATTGTCAGAGTTGAAGAGGGGTTGCTCACACCTAGGGACACCTCTCCTATGAAGCTTAGGTGCACAAGTTTCCAAGACATTGTGGACGTTGCGGGCAACCCCTGCGGTAATGTTCAGGGCTGGCACAGTAAAGGCACAGGTTCTCCTTACGTCGTCGAGATAGTTCTTGTGAAGTCAGGTGGGCTCTATTCACTTACATGCCCTTTCAATGGCTGGCAGAGAAGGTGCCAGTGGTGGCCATTGAAACACCAGAGCAAGACAGGGTAGACGATGTGACCTGACCGGTTCGCAATCCTAACGGAGCTCCTCTTTCCCCCCGTCAATACAAGGGTCTCGGGCGGACAGCACATCATTTATCTGGCTGGAGAGGCCCTTCTTCAATGTAGCTCTCAACACCACATCATTCCAGGACAATTCTGATGCCAGGGTGCGGAACTGTACTGCGTAATCACATACAGAGGAGTTTCCTTGCTGCAGGTTCAATAACACGGTCTCGGCCAAAGATGCTGGTTCCTCTAGGACGCTGCGGAATTCTTGCAGGAACGTAGCGAAGTTGGCCATGACCGTGTCAGCTCTGTCTCAGAGAGGAATAGCCCAGGCCAGGGCTTTTCCGGAGAGGAGGCTGACCATGAAGGTCACCGTGGACCTTTCAGTCGGGAAATGACTGGCAATTAGTTCCATGTGCAGGGAGCAGAAACTGACAGACACCACAGAAGCTGCTGAGGGAGCCAGGGACGTAGTGAGGTGCTGTCACATCATGGCAGTTAGCTGGTTAAGCTGCTGCACTTGTTGTGTGATCTGCTGCGACTGCTGGTCAACGATGTTGGTGAGGTCAGCGACGCTCAGCTGAGGCACCTTGGCAAGATCCATGGCCGAATCAAACTGTAATGGTAAGCTTACCGTACCGGTAGGCCTGCGGTGTGGATCCACTGGACCACTGCAAGCAGTGATATTAGCCATGCTAGGGAGCAGAGTCTAAGTAGGTCTGGTATTCACCAGAGTCCGCCACAAGGCAGACTGGACTTGCTGCGGTGGCAGCCGAGATGCAATGTGGTACAAAATCATGAAGCAAGCTCGTAGTCTGGGTCAGGCAGGAAGGTTAGAACAGGTGGCAACGATACGTGTTCGAGGAACGTAGGGTATCTGTATGGCACATGGAATAAGCAACAAACACAACAGGAATGCTTCTTCTAAAGGCTCTAGAGCACTTTCTATTTGGCAGGGAACCAAGGAAGGGTCAGGACTTAAATAGGGTCAGCGTCCTTTAAACTTAACTGCACTGCCGTGCGCGCCCTGGCAACCAACAGAAGTAAGGTGAGGTAAGAAAAGGACAGAGCTGCGAGTGTGTCTGTGATCCGAGATGCAGGTTGCGGCATCACTCGCAGCAGAGGAAACGAGGTTGGGTCACGGGGCAACGGTTACATTCAGCTTCTTCCACAGATGTTTAAAAGAATTTAGGTCAGTGCTCATAGAAGGTCACTACAGGAGAATCAAACATTTTGGTATTTACCATTCTTGGGTGTTTTTAGCTGTGTGCTTTCAGTCATAATCCTGTTGAAAGAAATATGATCTGCAACTGAGACCAAACTTTCTGACACTGGGCAGCACATTTCACCCCAGACTGCCTTGTTAGTCTTGACATTTTATTGTACTTTGCACAGATTCAAGACATTTAGGGCCACATGTATGAAAACTTTCTAGGTCTAAAACTCACTTTATTGCCCATAGCAAACAATCAGAGCGCCCCTCGCATATCATATAGTGCTCTGGAAAAATTAAAGGGGCGCTCTGATTGGTTGCTACAGGCAACAAAGTGAGTTTTACACCTAGACAGTTTTCATACATGTCACCCTTAAGCCCCAAAACGTAACCAAGCCTCCTCCTTGTAGTAATAGGTACAATGTTCTTTGTATGCTTATTTTTTGTGCCTGCAAACATAAAACTGATGTGACTTGTCAAAAAACTACAACTTTGTCTCACCTGTCCAATGGACATTCACTCAGAAGCTTTGTGGCTTGTCATAGTTACATAATTACATGGTTTGTAAGGCTGAAAAAAGACAAGACGTCCATCCAGTTCAGCCTGTTGTGCTAAAGTGTTGATCCAGAGGAAGGCAAAAAAACCCCAATGAGGTAGAAGCCAATTGTCCTCATTTTAGGGAAAAAATTCCTTCCCGACTCTAATCTGGCAATCAGAAAAATCCCTGGATCAACAACCCTTCTCCAGAATCTTAGACACTATAACTTGTTATATTATTACACTCCAGAAATGCATCCAAACCCTTTTTGAACTCTGTTTTAGAATTCACCATAACACGTTCCTCTGGCAGAGAGTTCCACAGTATCACTGCTCTAACAGTAAAGAATCCCTTTCTATGTTTATGTAGAAACTTTCGTTCCTCAAGAAGTAGAGGATGCCCCCTTGTTCTAGATAGAGTCCTGGATATAAATAAATCTTGGGAGAGATCTCTATATTGACCTTTGATGTATTTAAACATATTTATTATTGTAATGCGGAGGTGGATTCGCTGGACCACCGCAAGTGATGATAGTTAAGCCACGCCAGGGAGCGGAGTCTAAGTAGCCCCCGGTGTTCACCAGAGCCCGCCGCAAATTGGGATGGACTTGCTGTGGCGTGAGGCTACCTGGTCGCTACCCCTGACGTGACTTGCTTGTGGCGGCGGCCGGGGTAATGCGTGGTACAGAATCGGGATCCGGAGATGTAGTCGGGGACAGGCAGGAGGTCAGGATGGGCGGCAGAGGTTCGTGGTCAGAGACAGGCAGAAGGTCAGGGCAGGCGGCAAGCAGGCAAGGTCAGGAAACGTAAGCAGGCGGACTGGTACACGGGTAGACAAGACGGACTTCTGAATACAGACTAGGCACTCCAAACACACACCAACGAACTGGCAGTGAGTGTAGGAGGCGTGCACAATAAATAGGGTCAGTGGCCAGCGATGGCCAATCACTGGCGCGCTATTCCTTTAAATCCTGACCAGCCGTCGCGCGCCCGCCCTAAGCAGCGGGTACGCGCGCGGCGGCTGTCAGAGCCAGACACAGGAGCGGGGACTGGTAAGTATGGGGTTTCCATGGCAGGAGCAGAAAGACAAGGGCTGTGGGCAGCAGCGGCAGCAGCGGTACCCTCGCCGGACCCCATGACATAACCCCCCCCCCCCCTTAGATCTCCCGCTCTTCCTTTGAAATTTAGAGAGGAGATCAGGGACAGGTTGGCCTGTTGGTTCCCACGAACGCTCCTCCGGACCGAAGCACTTCCAGTCAATAAGGAAGAACCGCTTCCCCCTCACCGTCTTCTCCGCCAACACCTCCTTGACCTCAAAGATGTTATTTGTATTAGCGACAGGAGAAGGGGAGACAGATCTACGGGAGAAGCGGTTCAGCACCACCGGTTTGAGGAGGGACACGTGGAAGGCGTTCGGGATATGTGGGGTCGGGGACAAGCGGAGCTTGTAGGATACTGGGTTCAGTCACCGAAGTACCACAAAAGGGCCCAAGTATTTGGGGCCCAACTTGTAACTGGGCACTTTGAAGCGGATGTACGTGGTGGATAACCAAACCCTATTGCCAGGCTCAAATAGGGGCCGGGACCTACGATATCTGTCACCCTGAAGTTTGGTGCGAGCAGAAGCCCGTAGCAGGGCCTGTCGTGTGAGTTGCCAGAGAGCCTTGATGTCCTTTACTTGGGCATCCACGGCAGGGACAAGAGACGAGGTAGCTAGAGGGAGAGGTGGGCGGGGATGTAACCCAAAGACGACAAAAAAGGGGGAGGCCCCAGCGGATTCCGAATCTAAAGAGTTATAGGAAAACTCTGCCCAGGGGAGAAGATCATGACGAGCGGACACAAAATGCCGCAAGTAGGTACCCAACACCTGGTTAACCCTCTCTACCTGCCCGTTAGTTTGAGGGTGGTATGCAGATGAAAAATCTAGCTGAACCTGCAACTGACAGCACAGAGCCCGCCAAAATTTAGCAATAAACTGGACTCCCCTGTCAGAGACAATATGCAAAGGGAGACCGTGCAATCGGAAAACATGACGGAAAAAATGTTGGGCCAGCTGGGGGGCAGAGGGTAACCCAGGCAGAGGGATAAAATGAGCCATTTTGGAGAAATAATCGGTCACCACCCAGATGACCGTGTTTCCAGATGAGGGCGGGAGATCTGTAACAAAGTCCATGACGACATGGGTCCAGGGTTTTTTCGGCACAGGGAGAGGCTGAAGAAGGCCCGCGTGTTTGAGACGATGGACCTTATTACGGGCATAGGAGGTGCAGGCCAGAACAAAGTCCCTGACATCTTGAGCGAGGATGGGCCACCAGTAATAACGGGAGACCAGCTGTAGAGACCTATGGACTCCTGATGTCCAGCTGTTCGGGAAAAATGTCCCCACTTCAGGATTCTAGGCCACAAGGCAGGACGCATATAAGTCTTCCCGGGGCGCAAGTGTTGAAGATCCATGGGAGCAGCCATGATGAGCCGTTCTGGAGGGACTATGTGCTGTGGAGGAGACTCAGACCCACCGTATCCGAAGAACGAGATAGGGCGTCAGTTTTGACGTTCTTCCCGGCTGGCCGAAAGTGCAGAAGGAAGTCAAAACGGCAAAAAAGAGCGACCATCTGGCCTGCCGGGGATTCAGGCGTTGAGCCGACTGAAGATATAGGAGGTTTTTATGGTCGGTGAAGATGTTAATAGGGTGACGAGCCCCCTCCAGCAGGTGACGCCACTCTTCTAGAGCCAACTTTATGGCCAGTAATTCGCGATCACCAATGGTATAATTCTTCTCGGCAGGAGAGAAAGTTTTGGAGAAAAATCCACAAGTATGCAGTTTACCCGAGGAGGATCTCTGCAGGAGGACAGCGCCGGCACCCACAGAGGAAGCGTCCACTTCCAGAATGAATGGGCGGTTAGGGTCCGGGCGAGACAGAACCGGAGCAGACGTGAATGCAGATTTGAGACGGTTGAAGGCTTCTTGAGCTTCAGGGGGCCAGGATTTGGGATTGGCGTTTTTCTTAGTTAGAGCCACCAGGGGAGCCACAAGCGTAGAGAAGTGTGGGATAAATTGTCTATAATAATTGGCGAATCCCAAAAAACGTTGAATGGCCCGAAGGCCCACCGGTTGTGGCCACTGTAACACTGCGGAGAGTTTTGAAGGATCCATCCGGAGACCCTTATCAGAGACGATGTACCCTAAGAAGGGTAAGCTGGTACGTTCAAAGAGACACTTCTCCGGTTTGGCAAAAAGCTGATGGGTGCGGAGTCGCCTGAGGACCTGGCGGACGTGGTGGCGATGAGTTTCAAGATCAGGAGAAAAAATTAGAATATCGTCCAAGTAAACAATAACACAGATGTAGAGTAAGTCCTGGAAGATCTCGTTGACAAAGTTCTGAAATACAGCATGGGCGTTGCAGAGACCGAATGGCATAACCAGATACTCGAAGTGGCCATCCCGCGTATTAAACGCTGTTTTCCACTCATCGCCTTCTCGAATGCGAATTAAGTTATAAGCACCGCGTAGATCCAGCTTGGAAAAGATTTTCGTGCCACGCAGGCGGTCGAAAAGTTCTGAGATCAAGGGCAGAGGGTAGCAGTTTTTTACCGTAATTTTATTTAAGCCCCGATAGTCAATGCTGGGGCGGAGAGACCCATCTTTTTTCTCCACGAAAAAGAAGCCAGCTCCTGATGGAGAAGAGGACTTACGAATGAAGCCTTTATGGAGGTTCTCAATGATGTACTCAGACATAGCCTTAGTCTCCGGGACGGAGAGGGGATAGACCCGGCCCCAAGGAGGAGTACAGCCAGGTTGTAGATCTATGGGACAATCATAAGGCCGGTGTGGAGGAAGAGTTTGGGCCTGTCTTTCCGAAAAGACGTCGGCAAAGTCCCAGTATGGTGTAGGTAGGCCTGGTGGAGGCTTGATAGACTTCAGGGAGGCGACCCGAGGAGCAGGTTGCGGCTTCGACAGGCAACGAGAGAGACACGCGGAACCCCAACGCATGACTTCACCTGTGCTCCAGTCCAAGGTCGGGGTATGGTCCTGCAACCACTGGAGGCCCAGAAGGATTTCAGACGAGGATCTAGGCAGGATGAGAAGTTGCAAAGTCTCCTTGTGAAGAGCCCCAATCTGCAAGGTGAGGGGGGCAGTACGGAAGCGGGTAGCATCCTTAAGGCATTCGCCACTGACCGACGAGATGAACATAGGCTTCTGCAACGGAATCACTGGGAGACGAAACCTGGTCACGAGTTCGTGGCTTATGAAATTTCCTGCAGATCCTGAATCAATAAAGGCGGTGGCCTGAAAGGTGCTGGCCGGTGAAACACCAATACATATGGGCATGGTCAGACGGGGAGAGGCCACTCTGACACCTTGGGTTGCCTCTCCTACGAGCCCTAGGTGCAGAAGTTTCCCGGGCGCACCGGACAGTCCCCAATAAAATGGCCAGAACCGCCACAATAGAAACACAGCTGCTTCTGACGACGCTGTGAACGTTCCTCCTGGGACAGGTGGGCTCTCTCAACCTGAATAGGTTCTTCCTCAGAAATCATCGGAGGAGGAAGAGGTGGCCGCTGGAAAGTGGCAGCCAAGCGGGGTAAACGGCATGGACGGACGACCTCCCGTTGAAGGCGGAGCTCTTGTTGCCTTTCGGCGAACCGAATATCGACTCGGGTGGCTAAGTGGATTAAGTAATCCAAAGCAGCTGGTAGATCCCGAGCGGGGAGCTTATCCTTGATTCATCCCAAGAGACCTTGCCAGAACGTCGCCACCAAAGCTTCGTTATTCCAGTCCAGCTCCGAAGCGAGAGTGCGAAACTGCACAGAATACTGACCGACCGTGGTGTCGCCCTGATGCAGCCAGAACAGTGCTGCGGCGGCCGAAGAAGTACGGCCTGGTTCCTCAAAGACCATGCGGAACCCCCGGAGGAAGGTTTGGAGGTCAGCTGTCAGAGGATCCCCTCGATCACATAGTGGCGTGGCCCATGCCAAGGCTTCTCCAGAAAAGAGGCTGATTATGAAGGCCACTTTGGCATGCTCTGTAGGGAATTGATGCCCCATCATCTCGAAGTGGATGGAGCACTGGCTGATGAACCCACGGCATTTCTTGGAGTCTCCATCGTAGCATGAGGGGAGTGGCAGATGCAGAAAGGATCCCAAAGCCGGAGCAGGTAGAGCAATGGGTGTGGGAGCAACGGATGCAGGTGCGGCGGCGGCAGCCGGTGGCGGTAGACGGGCCGCAAGGTTCTGCATCATGGCCGCTAGCTGGGCAATACGTTGGCTCTGCTGGGCGACTGCCGTTGTGACATCCCGAAAGTTGGGCAGAGGTACCCTGGCGGAATCCATGGCCAGTTCATACTGTAATGCGGAGGTGGGTTCGCTGGACCACCGCAAGTGATGATAGTTAAGCCACGCCAGGGAGCGCAGTCTAAGTAGCCCCCGGTGTTCACCAGAGCCAGCCGCAAAGCGGGATGGACTTGCTGCAGCGTGAGGCTACCAGGTCGCTACCCCTGACGTGACTTGTTTGCGGCGGCTGGGGTAATGCGTGGTACAGAATCGGGATCCGGAGACGTAGTCGAGGACAGGCATGAGGTCAGGATGGGCGGCAGAGGTTCGTGGTCAGAGACAGGCAGAAGGTCAGGGCAGGCGGCAAGCAGGCAAGGTCAGGAAACGTAAGCAGGTGGACTGGTACACGGGTAGACAAGACGGACTTCTGAATACAGACTAGGCACTCCAAACACACAGAAACGAACTGGCAGTGAGTTTAGGAGGCGTGCACAATAAATAGGGTCAGCGGCTAGTGATGGCCAATCACCGACGCGCTATCCCTTTAAATGCTGACCAGCCGTCGCGCGCGCACCCTAAGCAGCGGGTACGTGCACGGCGGCTGTCAGAGCCAGACATAGGACTGGTGAGTACGGGGTTTCCTGGGCAGGAGCAAAAGGACAAGGGCTGCGAGCAGCAGCGGCACCCGGGCCAGACATAGGACTGGGGACTGGTGAGTACGGGGTTTCCTGGGCAGGAGCAGAAGGACAAGGGCTGCGAGCAGCAGCGGCACCCGGGCCGGACCCCGTAAGCGCAGGGGGACGGCCGTGGCGCCGAGCCCCATGACAATTATGTCCCCCCGAATCCATCTTTTCTCTAGACAAAATAACCCTAATCTTGCTAATCTTTCTGGGTATTGTAGTTCACCTAATCCTTTTATTATTTTTTGTTGCCCGCCTTTGTACCTGTTCAAGCTCTACGATGTCCTGTGCCCTGGTGCCCAAAACTGTACACAATATTCCATGTGTGGTCTAACCAGTGACTTGTATAATGGGAGAATAATGTTCTCATCATGTGCATCTATGCCCCTTTTAATACACCCCATGATCCTATTTGCCTTGGCAGCTGCTGTCTGACACTGGCTGCTACAATTAAGTTTACTGTCCACCAGGATTCCCAAGTCCTTCTCCATGTCACTTTTACCCAGCGTTTTTCCAATTAACATGTAATCATGTAATGGATTTTTCCTCCCCATGTGCATAACCTTGCATTTATCTGTGTTAAACGCCATTTCTCTGCCCAGGCCTCCAACTTACCCAGATCCCTTTGTAATAACACATTTTCCTCTATTGTGTTGATTACTATAGAGAGCTTAGTATTGTCTGCAAAGATCGATATTCTACTGTGCAATCCATGTGTAAGATCATTAATGAAAATATTAAAGAGGATAGGGCCCAATACTGAGCCCTGTGGTACCCCACTAGTAACAGGGATCCAGTCTGAGTATGCACTGTTAATTACCACCCTTTGTTTTCTATCACTGAGCCACTTGCTTACCCACTTGCACACTTGTCAATATGCATTTTAGGAAATTTCATTTTTGCTTTTTTAGGATTTGTTTTCAACAGTCATTTGTCTTCATTAAGTCCATTTCAGCAAAAAACATTGACGAATGGTGCGATCTGACATTTATGCACCTTAGCCTTGGCATTCACCTTTACTTTCTTTGGAAGCTGTTCTGGACCTTTGGTTACATTTTGTGTTATCCATTTCTTCATTTTGTCTTGCAGCCAATGTGTCTTGAGTCCCATAGACAATAAACTTCTGAATAATATGTGCAACTATAGTAACAGAAACAGCAAGCTGTTTGGAGATGGTCTTACAGCATTTACCTGTTTGTTTATAATATTTTTTCTAATCTGATGAGACAACTTTCTACTTACTTCTTGGGTCCATGTTCAGTGTGGTACCCACCATGGTACCAAACAACACAATGTATATGTTTCACTCTTTAAGGGTGCTTTCACACAACGTAGTTTTGGTGCAGTTTTATCTGCGCACCAATTAAACTGCCTTTATTACCAACAAGCTTTTGCACTCATCTAAACTGTTTGGAAAGTGAGTAACCAATTAGTGTGTTTGTAATCCACAAGACTTCAAACACAGTAATTAATTACTTACTTGAAACACCTTTCTGAACAATTTAGATAACTGAAAGAAGATTGCTGATAATAAAGGCAGTTTAATTGGAATACAGTTAAAACTGCACCAAAACTGCGCTGTGTGAAAGCACCCTAAATAAGCAGACTGATTAATTACAAGTTTTAAGACACCTGTGATGCTAATTACAAGACAAACCTTAGTTTAAAATGTCTCTATAGTCAAATTATTTTCAATCTGTTCTAGGGCTGTCATAATTTCTGTCCAGGCCACTTTTGGCAATTCTATTGTTTTTTTTAAAAATGTTTCAGTTGAACCACAATTCACAATTTACATTTTTGATCTTCTTTCATTATATATATATATATATTATATATATATGTATATATATATTAATATATATATATATATATATATATATATATATATTGTAAGCACTCGATTAGCGCTTGGACACCATTTTGGCTTGGCCTGGGGGTCATTCAGCTCTGGGATCGCCGCTCTGATAGGCCCCGTTCACACGGCTTATTGCCGACGGATTTGTGCGCCGTATTGAGCGCACAAATCCGCCGTGAATACGGGGCGGGACGGGGGCGGGGCCGGAGCGCGGCGGGGGCGCCGCTCCCGGCCCCATAGACAATGCATTGTTTACGGCGCGGCCGCGCCGTAAATAATGTGCATGTCACTTTCTCCCCCCGCGGCGGATTCGCCGAGCGGGGAGGAGCGACGGATTCCACTGTTCTCAATGAGAGCAGTGGATTACCGTAATGACTCCGACGGATTGGCGCCGTATTGAAGCGCAAATCCGGCACGGAATACGGCGCCAATCCGTCGGCAAATAAGCCGTGTGAACGGGGCACACCGACACAGGCTTCATTCTGGCTTCAGCCTGTTTTATTCATGCACAGGAAAATACAACCAGAATACAAAACAAAATCCTCAGGCAGTCTAGCCACTATCTAAACATTAGTGAGTCCCTCACTAACCTGCAGTCAGGACCTACCGTCCAGCACCGCCAGCACTCACTTCACCAGCCTCCACTGGTACCGGGGTTAAGAGCCTCCTCTCACCAGCTCCACTGCTTCTCCATACTGCAGTTGACCACACCCCCTGATCACCTGGAGTATAAGGTCTTTAATAGCTCTCCAGAGACCTACCCAATACCTGGGATGGACCATAGGGACCTGGAACGTGGGAACATCCACCCACCCATCTGCAGTTGTTCCGGGAAGGCCAGCCCTTAGTGGCTGCACATTAGCCATGCACTGTACAAGAGTCAGCACCATAATGTTGCTAACTGACAATCCCTGGCTTCCCCCACCGAGACCAGACTCTCGGTGGCACGTACGCCACCTAGTGGCAGAACCATACGACCACCCATGGTCGCACTGCCACAATAAATATATATATATATATATATATATATTATATTTTATATATATATATATATATATTATATATATATTGTGGGGACTAGCGGTCACAGAGGCAGGCACAAACGGGTAAGTTGCAACAAAAATAAAGGGTTTTATTTTTCACCAGCAAAACAAACAGCAGTAATAACAAAGTCTATTGCAGCAGGCTTACTTCAGCTGTATAACACGTAGCAAATCAAAGGTAAAGTCCAGCATCAAAAAATAAATCCAAAATGTACTCCACCGTGTGGCTGGTGACTTCCTTTGTAGGAGACCCACAGGTCTGTTTCAGGGGTCCGTAGCAGACTCCTCTCTCCTGCTCAGCACTCTCTGGAGACAAGTACTTCCAAACACTCCTTTAGCATCAGGTTAACTCTCTCACCTGGTCTCTTCCTGCACAGGCTTTAAAGGCCTAGGGATACCGGTAAAGCCTGGACCGGAGGGGTGAACGGCCTCCCACCCACGCTACAGCCGTTCAGAAAAAGCAGCCCAATAAAGCTGCACAGCAGCTATGCTAAAATACACACGCCTACGTAACCTATGGTTACCTATCTCTACTGCTGCTTTTCCCCCACCAAGATCCGGTTCCTTGGTGGGCCCCACTAGTGCAGTTCTCTTGCTGCCATTCTGCTGTTGTGGAAAGACCGGGCTGTCCTACTGGATCGGCCTCCCTGACATCCCTGGAACTTCCTTACCATTTGCAGCATAATACTAGGGACATACCTTCCACTATCTTTCCTGCTGGTTGCTTACACATCCCCCCCCTCTGCCCAAGGCCAGGGGACTGGGCACTTGAACTGACCAGACAGTGGAGCCTTGACAAGGCGTCAGCATTTATATGCTGTTTCCCAGCCCTGTGTTCTACCACAAATTTGAAATCTTGCAGTGCCAGGAACCATCTTGTCACTCTGGCATTATTGCCTTTATTTCGGTACATCCACTGTAACGGGGCATGATCTGTCACCAACCTGAATTTTCTACCTGCCAGATAATACCGTAAGGACTCTAAAGCCCACTTTATCGCCAGACACTCCCTTTCTACTATGGAATAGTTTCTTTCACAGGACGTGAGCTTCCTACTCAAATATGTAATGGGGTGCTCCTCACCATTCACCTCCTGTGACATGACTGCACCCAACCCCACCTCTGAGGCGTCTGTCTGGATAACAAACTCCTTAGTGAAGTCTGGTGCCACTAATACTGGCTGGCTACAGAGGGCTTTTTTCAGGGCCTGAAATGATTTCTCTGCCTCCTCAGACCATTTCACCATCACTGCCTTCCTCCCTTTTGTTAGGTCGGTCAGCGGGGCTGCAACTGAAGCGAAGTTCGGCACAAACCTGCGATAGTAGCCGACAATCCCCAGGAACGCTCTCACCTGCTTTTTTGTAAGGGGTTGTGGCCACCTCTGAATTGCCTCTACTTTATTTATTTGGGGTCTTATTGTGCCCCTACCCACAATATACCCCAAGTATCGGGCTTCTTCCAGCCCAATGGCGCATTTTTCAGGGTTAGCCGTAAACCCTGCTTCCCTGAGTGAGTTGAGTACTGCCTGTACCTTGCTGAGATGGGACTCCCAGTCCGTACTGAAAATGACAATATCGTCTAGATAGGCAGATGCGTACCTGGTATGGGGTTTTAGAATCTTATCCATTGCCCTCTGAAATGTAGCTGGGGCCCCCTGTAACCCGAAAGGCATCCTGGTGTAGTGGAACAGCCCATCTGGAGTGGAGAAGGCAGTTTTCTCTTTGGCCTCTTCTGACAGGGGAATCTGCCAGTAACCTTTCGTAAGGTCCAGTGTTGTTATGTACCTGGCTGACCCCAGTCTCTCAATCAGTTCATCCACCCGGGGCATCGGATAGGAATCCCACTTAGATACCTCATTGAGTCGGCGGAAATCGTTGCAGAAGCGCCAAGTCCCATTTGGCTTAGGCACCAACACAATGGGGCTAGACCACCCGCTTTTGGACTCTTCAATGACGCCCAGGGCCAACATGCGCCTTACTTCCTCAGAGACCGCCTGTCTCCGAGCTTCTGGGATTCGGTAGGGTTTGACATGAACTTTTACCCCAGGGTCTGTACATATCTCATGCTGTACCACATCTGTAGTGCCTGGAAGGTCAGTGAAGATGTCCCTATTGCGCTGTAGCAACTCCCAGGTCTCCTGTCTTTGAGGTTTGGACTGTGCTTCCACTTGGGCTGTCAGAGACACTACCAGGGCCTCTCTGTCATGCCACGGCTTTATTAAATTTATGTGGTATAGTTGAAAAGGTTTTCTTTTCCCTGGCTGATGTATTTTATAATTTACCTCTCCAACTCTCTCTACCACTTCATACGGTCCCTGCCATTTAGCCAGGAATTTACTCTCGACCGTGGGAACCAGGACCAATACGCGATCCCCAGGGTTAAACTGCCTAACCCTAGCGGCCCTATTGTATACCCGGCTCTGTGACTCCTGTGCCCTCTGCAGGTGCTCCTTCACAATGGGCATTACCCGGCCGAGGCGATCCTGCATCTGGGCGACGTGTTCTACAACACTTTTGTAGGGGGTAGCCTCACTCTCCCATGTCTCTTTGGCGATGTCCAGCATACCCCTAGGGTGTCTCCCATACAACAATTCAAACGGGGAAAACCCCGTGGAAGATTGAGGAACCTCTCTGATGGAGAATAGAAGGTATGGCAGCAGACAATCCCAGTCCCTCCCATCCTTTTCTACCACCTTTCTCAGCATCCCCTTCAGGGTTTTATTAAATCTCTCGACTAACCCGTCCGTTTGAGGATGATATACCGAGGTCCTCAGTTGTTTAATGTGCAGTAGTCTACACAGGTCCTTCATTACCCTAGACATGAAGGGTGTCCCCTG
This sequence comes from Phyllomedusa bahiana, assembly GCA_025379985.1. Classification (NCBI taxonomy): domain Eukaryota; kingdom Metazoa; phylum Chordata; class Amphibia; order Anura; family Hylidae; genus Phyllomedusa; species Phyllomedusa bahiana. The sequence goes on from JAODAL010005612.1 coordinate 65,757, forward strand.
GTCTGTTAGGATTTCCTTTGGCAAACCCGTTCTAGAGAAGACCTGCATCAACTCTCGGGCAATACACTTTGAGGACATATTTCTTAGGGGAATGGCCTCTGGATACCTGGTAGCGTAATCTAGTATGACTAATATGTACTGGTGGCCCCGGGCCGACTTGACTAATGGCCCTACGAGATCCATAGCGATTCGTTCGAATGGCACTTCGATAATGGGGAGGGGAACTAACGGGCTCCTGAAATGGGACATAGGAGCGGTTAGTTGGCACGTGGGGCAGGACTTACAGAAATTGGCAATCTCTTGATGACACCCGGGCCAGTAAAACCGTTTAAATACCCGCTCTTGCGTTTTCTCCGCCCCCAAGTGCCCCCCTAGCACATGACTGTGAGCCATATCCAGTACCATCCTCCTATAAGGTACAGGCACCAACAGTTGTTCCACAATTTCCCCTCGTATCTCTACAACCCGATACAGCAAATCATGACTTACAGCAAAATGCGGAAATTTTTTCTCGCCGTCCGGCTCTTGCGGCACCTCATTTAGTACCGTTACCTGGTCCCATGCATTCTTTAGGGTGAGGTCTCGCAACTGAGCCGTGCCAAAGTTCTCACGTGACACCTCCAGGTCCGGTATATTTTGCTCAGAGGCGGACAACTCTTCCTCGCCTCCTGCCAATACAGCTAAGGGGAAGTCATGAGTAACATCAGTGGTCACCCCTACCGCATCATATTGTACATCCTCCGCTAGGGGAACTGGACTGAGGGGTTGGGGACTCACGGCCCTCACAGCGTCACCTTGGGGTTGAGACCAAAGTTCCCAGAACAGGGGAAAGTCCCTTCCCAGGATTAGGGGATGTAGCAAGTCTGTTATGATGCCCACCTCATGGCTCAGAGTCCCGCAAACAGTCTCGATAGTCACTGTCGCCAGTGGGTAGTGCTTCGTGTCCCCATGAATGCAGACCACCCCCACCCGCTTTTCCGGGGTAACCAGGTCATGCGGAATGGCAGCTCGCAAGAGGGTAACTAGGCTGCCAGAGTCCAACAGGGCCACCACACTGACCCCATTCACCTGGACACGGCATTCCTGAGGGCCTGGGTCTGGCAGGGGCAAAGCACTACAGGCAGGGTGAGCAAACATGGAGAGGCGACGGGTGGCACCACACTCCATGGGCTCCTCCTGCTGGGGACAGTGTGCTGCAATATGCCCCAATTGTTGGCACTTCCAACAGCGCACTTCTGCTCGACCACCCAGGGAGTTTTTAAGGGGTGAAAGTACCTTCTCTGGGCCCACCAACCTCTCTCTTCTGGGTGGACCACCCCGACTCTGTCTCCGGTCACGGTTCCCCTGGTCGTCGGCGGAGAAAGCTTTGACGCTTGGCCCCAGATAGGACTCTGTAGTGGTGTACCGCTCCACGAGGGCAATCAGCTGGTCCAGCGTCTTGGGGTCTCCCTGGGCAACCCAACGATGCAGCTCTCGTGGTAGTCCACTTGCGTAGCGGTCCATGACGATCCGGTCTACGATGGCGGACGGACTCAGCACCTCCGGTTGCAGCCACTTGCGCACAAGGTGTAGAAGGTCAAACAGCTGGGAGCGGGGCGGCTTATGCTTTTCAAACCGCCAATCATGGACTCTGCGAGCCCGCACCGCTAGGGTGACTCCCAGCCTGGCCATAATCTCTGCCTTGAGGAGGTCATAGTCCTTGGCTTGCTCGGTAGTGAGGTCAAAGTAGGCCTTCTGCGGCTCCCCGATCAAATAGGGCGCCAGAACTTCCGTCCAGACGGCACCCGGGAGTTTCTCTCTTTCCGCCAGCCTCTCAAACACCGCCAGATACGCCTCCACGTCATCATCAGGGGTCATCTTCTGCAAGGCGCGCTGTACTGCCTTTTTACTGTGCACGACCCCCGAAACCTCCTCCGTCCTCTGGGCAGAAACATTGACTCTGAGTGCTGCAATCTGTTCCAGCAACAGACGGTTGGTTTCTTGCTGGTTGGCATTGGCCTGCACCAGGTGCTTGCATAGTTCCTCCATTGGTGTGGACTGGTTAGGCAGGAATGCAGCAGCCTTCACCCAGGACATACAGTTCACAAAACGTATATAAAGTCCAAAAAACGTATGCTGCTGTTACCCTTAGCAACCAGTGCCCATAGCAACCTCCACCATATGTGGGGACTAGCGGTCACAGAGGCAGGCACAAGCGGGTAGGTTGCAACAAAAATATAGGGTTTTATTTTTCACCGGCAAAACAAACAGCAGTAATAACAAAGTCTATTGCAGCAGGCTTACTTCAGCCGTATAACACGCAGCAAATCAAAGGTAAAGTCCAGCATCAAAAAATAAATCAAACATGTACTCCACCGTGTGGCTGGTGACTTCCTTTGTAGGAGACCCACAGGTCTGTTTCAGGGGTCCGTAGCAGACTCCTCTCTCCTGCTCAGCACTCTCTGGAGACAAGTACTTCCAAACACTCCTTTAGAATTAGGTTAACTCTCTCACCTGGTCTCTTCCTGCACAGGCTTTAAAGGCCTAGGGATACCGGTAAAGCCTGGACCGGAGGGGTGAACGGCCTCCCACCCACGCTATAGCCGTTCAGAAAAAGCAGCCCAATAAAGCTGCACAGCAGCTATGCTAAATTACACACACCTACGTAACCTATGGTTACCTATCTCTACTGCTGCTTTTCCCCCACCAAGATCTGGTTCCTTGGTGGGCCCCACTAGTGCAGTTCCCTTGCTGCCATTCTGCTGTTGTGGAAAGACCGGGCTGTCCTACTGGATCGGCGTCCCTGACATCCTGGAACTTCCTTACCATTTGCAGCATACTACTAGGGACATACCTTCCATCCACTATCTTTCCTGCTGGTTGCTTACACATTAATATATATTTATAGGAGGGCACAAGGGACTATTGTGGATGGATGTTATGTGTCACCGATCTGCCTGAGGTCGGTGAAGTAAAAACCCATTTATTCTGGTGTCAGCAGCAATATGTCACTGACGCGTTTATATTAGTAGTATGGCAGCAATGCCGTTATCCGGGTCGGGTTTTTACTGGAGCAGTCAGAAGAGTTGGGTGGGATGACTGCTCCCACATTCCAGGCCAGGGCTTACCAGGCCTAAATAAGGCCAGCAGGATCACGTGAGAGGGTTTGTGGTTCCCTTTCTGACCAAACTGCTCAGTGGAGCAAGTGTTTGTCTGAGAGCCAGAGCTGGGCCTTGCACTCCTGAAAGACTGAGACCTGCATGTGGTTTTCCTAACCCTGGGATAACAGAGTACGGTACTGTGACATGTAACAGAGACTGTGATTGCTAATGTGTTTTGGCTGAAGAAAGCCCTGTCGTTTATTTTCCTGTTTTGTGTGAACCGCATGAATAAAGTTTGCTGTGAGTTACCTTGGAAGAGACTTCTATCGTTAGAGCTAATCCCTACAATTGGTATCTTGGATGCGGGCAACATCCTGGAATAAGAGACTGCATGTCCTGGGTTAAGGCAGCTACCACTCTAAAAGACCAGACAGGTGTAATGGAGGAGTTGCTAAAGCACCTAGTGCAAGTCAGCACCCGACAGCAACAAGCCTATGCTGAGTCTGTACGATCACAGCAGGATACCAACCAGCTCCTCATCAGGCAGATGGCCATCATGGAGGAAGCTATCCGGGTGAAGGAGACCCTAGTTACACCCTGCCAGGAGGACAGACAGCAGGCGCGGAAATGGTTATGAGACGCCCTGTAGAAGATGACCCCAGAGGACAACGTGGAAGCCTTCCTTACCATCTTTGAGTGGGTTGCTGAACAGGAGAGACTACCAACTCTGCAGTGGGCAGAGGTCCTGGCCCTGTTTCTCACAGGCGAGCCTCAAAAGGCTTATTATGACTTGTCTCTGCAGGATGCCTGGGAATACCCTAAATTGAAATTGGAGATCCTGGCACGCCTGGACGCGACGGTCACAATCCAGGCTCAGAGTGTGCACCAGTGGGGATATAGGAGGGTAAGGCCCCTGAGGTCCCAAATGTATGACCTCTTACACCTCGTCCAGAAATGGCTGCAGCCAGATGTCTGTTCCACAGCCCAAATGGTGGAGAGGATCGTGATGGACTGCTTCGTGCACACTCTTCCCAAGCCAGTGCAGTGCTGGGTCGCACAGGGGAATCCCCAGGTGGCGGATGACTTGGTAGGCTTGGTGGAAAGGTATCAGGCCGTGGAGAACTCAATGGCTGGTCCAGGACCCTTTTTCCCTCCCTACTGGCAGACCCAGAGTGACTCTGAAAGCTAAGGAAGGGGTCCTAAACCCCCTGAAGAAGCCCATTCCAAGACCAAGAGCAGGCCAGAGCCGACATCCAGACCCCCCATCAGGGAGATCATTTACTGGAAATGCCACGTGGCGGGGCACATGGCGGCCCAGTGCCCCCTCGGCTCGAAACCCATGGACTGTTCCATAGGGCGGCGTATGTCCCTGTTTGTACAACCGGCCTGCACAGCTGTGGTGGACATTGAGAAAAGGACTTCCACTCTGTTCGATCAGGGTGAATGGCTCTCCTGTTCCTGTTCTCCGTCATGGTAGAGGACGGTGAGGGGGAGTCAACCCTTGACAAGACAGTACCAGAACTAGGTTGTATCTCTAGGAAATTTTGGGATGGTCCAACTGCAGTATGAAACCCTAAAAAGGGTTTTTAATAGCGTGGTGGTACTTGATGGGGTACCCCAATAGTCAGGGGGGAGAGGAAAGATTTCCCCATTTTGCCGTAAACAGAAACTTATTTTACTGGGTGACCAAAATCCGAGAGGAAGTGGTGAAACAACTTCTGGTTCCCAAACCATATAGATGGATGATAATGGATCTGGCCCACAGTCATGTGTTGGGGAGACACCTGGGGGCAGATAAGACCATAGAACGAATTCTACCCAGATTTTGCTGGCCAGGGTGCCAGTCCGAGACTATTGCCAGTCCTGTCCCCGATGCCAGGTAACCTCCCCTGTCGCCAGTTTCTGCAGCCGGTTCATACCATTGCCTATTATAGAAATACCTTTTGAGAGAGTAGCAATGGATTTAGTGGGGCCCCTGTTCAAGTCGGCTAGGGGACACCAGTATATTCTGGTCGTCATGGACTATGCCACCAAGTACCCAGAACCCGTGCCCCTAAGAAATTCCTCCTCCAAAGCCATTGCTAGGGAATTATGGCATACATTCTCAAAAACGGGCCTGCCAAAGGAGATCCTCACAGACCCAAGTCGAGGGTAATGCAGGATCTTTGTAAGGTTCTGAAGGTGACCCACTTACGCACCTCGGTGTATCACCCTCAGACAGATGGCCTGGTGGAACATTTCAACAAGACCTTAAAGGCCATGTTGAAGAAAGTAGTTGAGAAGGATGGGCGAGAGACTGGGACTACTTATTGCCTTATCTCTTGTTCTCTATCAGAGAGGCTCCCCAAGCCTCCACAGGGTTCTCCCCTTTTAAATTACTTTATGGCAGGCATCCCAGAGGTCTATTAGATATTGCCAAGGAGACCTGGGAGAAAAAGTCACGCCCTATAAAAGTGTCGTTGAGCATGTGGCACAATTACAGGAGCAGATCGCTCAGGTGCTTCCGATTGTTAAGGAGCCTCTCTTACAGGCGCAGGAGGCGCAAGCAAGAGTCTATAACAGGTCAGCCTGGGTGAGACAGTTTAGCCCAGGGGACCGGGTCCTAGTCTTAGTACCCACGGTGGAGAGCAATTTCCTGGCAAAATGGTAAGGACCTTGCGAGATAGTTGAGAAGGTGGGTGAGGTCAACTATCGGGTCCATCAGCCAGGTAGAAGGAAGCCCTATCAAGTATATCATGTTAACTTGCTCAAGCCATGGAAAGATAGAAACCCCCGGAGGCCTCCTGTTTGTTGTCCCAACCAGAGACCAGTATAGAGGAGGTAAAGGTCGCAGAGACCCTATTTTCTTCTCAAACCCAACAGTGCAGGCAGCTGTTACAACAGAATAGGGACTTATTCACAGAGACACCAGGGCTAACACATGTTGTGGAAGATGAGATCGCTATCGAACCTCATGTGAGAGTAAGTTTAAAACCCTATAGGATTCCAGAGGACCGTAGGAAAATCATGGCAGGTAAAAGGAGGTACAGAGGATGATAAAATTAGGGGTGATAGAGGAATCAAAAAGTGGATGGCCCAGTCCCATTGTGTTAGTCCCAAAGCCCAACGGTGAGTGGAGGTTCTGCAATGATTATCGTAAGCTCAATGAGGTGTCAAAGGTGAATGCATACCCCATGACCTGGGTGTATGAGCTTTTTGAGAGGCTAGGGCCAGCCAGGTATATCACCACCTTAGACCATTCCAAGGGATATTGGCATATTCCCTTAGCCAAGGAATCCAGGGAGAAGACGGCATTTTCCACACCAGACGGGTCCTTCCAATATGTAAGAATGCCGTTTGGTCTGCAGAGGGCTCCTGCCACCTTTCATAGAGCTAAGGACAAGGTCTTAGATCTCCACAGGGCATATGCAGCGGCTTACCTTGATGATATAGTGATCTTCAGCCGAGATTGGGAGAGTCACCATGAGAAGATCCAGGTTGTCCTAGATGCACTAAGGAAGGATAGGTTCACCATAAATCCCAGTAAGTGCACCATAGGGATGGAAGTGGCCTGATACTTGGGGTATGTCGTGGGAAGAGGGGAGATAAAGTCACAGGTGAACAAGATAGAAAGCCATTCAAAACTTGCCCCTCTGCTTACTAAGAAACAAGTAAGAGCATTTCTGGGAATCGTAGGATATTACAGGCGGTTTATCCCTAAGTTCGCCGAGATGGCAGTAGCCCTGACTGACCTAACAAAGTGAACCGCCAAGTCTACCATGATCAAATGGTCCCCAGAGGCTGAGGAGGCCTTCCAAAACCTGAAGTCAGCCCTATGTAGACAGGCGGTTTTAGTAGCCCTGGATTTCTAATGAGAATTTGTGGTGCAAACAGATGCCTCAGACGTCGGTTTAGGTGCGGTAATGTCCCAGGTTATAAATGGGGAGGAGCTTCCCGTGAGTTTTCTCAGCAGGAAGCTGTCCCCTGCATAGCGTAATTACACCATAATTGAGACCAAACTGCTCAGTGGAGCAAGTGTTTGTCTGAGAGCCAGAGCTGGGCCTTGCACTCCGAAAAGACTGAGACCTGCATACAGTTTTCCTAACCCTGGGAAAACAGAGTACGTTACTGTGACATGCAACATAGACTAATGCTGATGTGTTTTGGCTGAAGAAAGCCCTGTCATTTATTTTCCTGTTTTGTGTGAGTCGCTCGAATAAAGTTTGCTGTGAGTTACCTTGGAAGAGACTTCTATTGTTTGAGCTCATCCCTACAATATACTTTATTCGTGCGGTTCACACAAAACAGGAAATTAAACGACAGGGCTTTCTTCAGCCAAATCACATCAGCAATCACAGTCTCTGTTGCATGTGAGACAGGGAGGATATGATAGTGGTAAAGTAATCTTGTTTGGCTGAGGTGAGTGCAGACTTAAATGTGTGGAGTGATTGTTTGTATGATGCGAGATGAATAGACAACTATTCAACACCTGGTGTTTTTTTTTACTGTTTTGGGGCAGTTTTTAATGTATGCAAAAGCCATATACCTTGTTAAACATCTGGCAGCTTTTCAACAGAACCGTTCAAAAACCGTGCCAAAAAATGACAAAAAAAGTCCGGCAGTTTACATAGACTTCAATGGTAAATTTTCTGCCCTTCTCTGTCGTTTTTTGCAACATGTTACAAAAAACGACCAGCTCCAAAAACGAACAGAAAAAAAAACATTATGTGGAGACTACAGAACCTTTTTACTATTAAAGTGTATGGAATCTGTTTTCAGTCGTTTTTTCTTTTCTAAAACCGCTGAAAAACAACCGTTTTCATGTGCTGTGTTGAAATAGCCTACTGTCCAAATGCAACCTCACTACTAATCTTGACCCACTGCCCTCCCACCTCATCCCAGACCTTAGTGCTGTTGTCATTGAAGTTCTCACACATCTTTTCAATCTATCATTAACCACTGGCACTTTTCCTTCAAACACACTACCATCACACCCATCCTCAAAAAACATCTCTCGACCATTTCTTTCTGTCCAACTATCATCTCATCTCACTGCTTACGTTTGTCTCTTAACTCCTTGATAAGTATGTCTGTCTTGAACTGTCCTCCCATCTCCCTTCTTGACCCACTGCAATTTGGTTTCTGGTCCCACCACTCTACTGAAACCGCCCTAACCAAAGTCACCAATGACCTAGTAAATGCTAAAGGCTCACGTCACTACTCTGTCCTTCTCCTCTTAAACTTATCCTCTGCCTTTGACAATGTCGACCATTCCCTTCTCCTACACATCCCCTCATCCCTTGACGTTACGGACTTGGCTTTTTCCTGGATCTACTCATGCCTCACTGATTGGACATTCAGCGTCTCTCACTCCCACACCACCTCCTCCTCTCACCCGCTTTCTGTTGGTGTCCCCCATGCAGGCTCAGACTGGGCCGCCGGGGGATCGGTGAATCCCCCGGTGGGCCCCCCCGAGCTGCTGGGGGCCCCGGAGGCAGTTCCGTCGCTCCCCGGGGCCCGTCCGCCGCATCCGGTCCCTGAACGCCCGGGCTCCGTGTCCCGAGCGCCCAGAGACCGGCCCGGGAGTCGGGGACTAATGTCCCCGGCCCCCGGGGCTGCGCGGTGTAAGTCACTTCACCGCGCCGCCTATGCAGGACCGCAGTAGAGGCCGGCGGGGAGATCGGAGCGGCGGGAGCGGGAGCCGGGTAAGTGGTGTTTTTTTTTTGTTTTTTTTTTTAAACTACCTACAGGGGCCCTGGCTACAATAGGGGGCCCTGGCTACCTAAAGGGGGCCGTGCCTACAAGTGGGGGCCCTGGCTACAAGAAGGGGCCCTGACTACCTAAAGGGGGCCCTGGCTACAAGAAGGGGCCCATGCGACAAGAGGGGGCCCTGGCTACAAGAGGGGGCCCTGGCTACAAGAGGGGGCCCTGACTACAAGAGGGGGCGCTGGCTACAAGAGGGGGCCCTGGCTACAAGAGGGGGCCCTGGCTACAAGAGGGGGCCCTGGCTACAAGAGGGGGCCCTGACTACAAGAGGGGGCCCTGGCTACAAGAGGGGGCCCTGGCTACAACAGGGGGCCCTGGCTACAAGAGGGGGCCCTGACTACCTAAAGGGGGCCCTGACTACAAGTGGGGGCCCTGGCTACAAGAAGGGGCCCTGACTACCTAAAGGGGGCCCTGGCTACCAGAGGGGGCCCTGGCTACCTATAGGGGGCCCTGACTACAAGAGGGGGCCCTGACTACAAGAGGGGGCCCTGACTACTAAAGGGGGCCCTGACTACAAGAGGGGGCCCTGACTACTAAAGGGGGCCCTGGCTACAAGAGGGGTCCCTGGCTACAAGAGGGGTCCCTGGCTACAAGAGGGGGCCCTGGCTACAAGAGGGGGCCCTGACTACCTAAAGGGTGCCCTGACTACAAGAGGGGGCCCTTGCTACCTCACGGGGGCCCTGACTACAAGAGGGGGCCCTGACTACTAAAGGGGGCCCTGGCTACAAGAGGGGTCCTTGGCTACTAAAGGGGGCCCTGGCTACAAGAGGGGCCCTGACTATCTAAAGGGGACCCTGGCTACCAAAGGGGGGGCCCTGACTATCTAAAGGGGGGCCCTGGCTACCAAAAGGGGCCCCTGGCTACCTAAAGGGGGGCCCTGGCTACTAAAGGGGACCCTGGCTACCAGAGGGGGCCCTGACTATCTAAAGGGGCCCCTGTCTACCAAAGGGGGGCCCTGACTATCTAAAGGGGGGCCTTGTCTACCACACGGGGGCCCTGGCTACCTAATGGGGGCCCTGGCAACCTCAGGGGGCCCTGACTAACTAAGGGGGCCCTGGCTACCTAAAGGGGTCCCTGGCTACTTAAGAGGGCCCTGACTACCAGAGGGGGCCCTGGCTATCTAAAGGGGGCCCTGACTTCCTGCACACTAGCTAAAGGGGCGGGGCCCGACTTCCTGCACACTAGCTAAAGGGGGGGCCCGACTTCCTGCACACTAGCTAAAGGCGGGGCCTGACTTCCTGCACACTAGCTAAAGGAGGCCCCTAACTACCTGTATACTACCTAAAGGGGCCCTAACTGCCTGTATACTACCTAAAGAAGACCCCTAACTGCCTGTACACTACCTAAAGGAGACCCCTAACTGCCTGTATACTACCTAAAGGAGGCCCTAACTGCCTGTATACTACTTCAAGGGAAGCCCTAACTGCCTGTATACTACCTAAAGGAGACCCCTAACTGCCTGTATACTGCCTAAAGGAGACCCTTAACTGTCTGTATACTACCTAAAGGAGGCCCTAACTGCCTGTATACTACTTAAAGGGAAGCCCTAACTGCCTGTATACTACTTCAAGGGAAGCATTAACTGCCTGTATACTACTTCAAGGGAAGCCCTAACAGCCTGTATACTACCTAAAGGAGACCCCTGTCTGTATACTACCTAAAGGAGGCCCTAACTGCCTGTATACTACTTCAAGGGAAGCCCTAACTGCCTGTATACTACCTAAAGGAGACCCCTGTCTGTATACTACCTAAAGGAGGCCTTAACTGCCTGTATGCTACCTAAAGGGGGTCCCTAACTGCTTGTAGCCGATATAAAGGGGACCCTAACTACCTACAGCTTACCTAACTGGGGGAAACCACCTACATACAGCCTACCTAACTGGGACTCACCAACACCTACCTACAGCCTACCTAACTGGGGTCCACCAACCTAACTGTAGCCTAACTTGGGCCTGCTTATCTACCTGGGGGCTGTTTACCTACCCACCCGTGGCTAGGTACCCACCAACCTACCTGGGGCTGGCCTACCAACTTATCCAGCGGGGGTCTACCTACCTAAATAGGGCCTATCTAGCTACCGGGGGCCTTGCCCATTTGCCTACCTACCTAGAGTCTTGCCTACCTACCTGGTAATATGATTGTGAGGGGAGCAGCCCATAGCTGTAGCATTATCTCTAGGGGGTTAGTCCTGTCCCCACCCTCCAACTCCTTAGGAGACTGTGCCTTTAAGTTATGGCTTGTGTTATGGCGGTGTGGAACGGATGCAGAAGAAAAGGGAATAAGAACGACTCACGAGAGAAGAGAACGACGTACCTCACTGATCGGACTTTCAGCGTCTCTCATTCTCGCTCCACCTCCTCCACCTGGCCTCTCTCTGTCGGTGTCCCCCAAGGGTCAGTCCTGGGCCCACTACTCTTCTCTATCTACACTCTTGGTCAGCTCATAGCCTCACATGGCTTTCATTACCACCTGTATGCTGACGATACCCAACTCTACATCTCCGGCCCAGATGTCACTTCTCTACTCTCCCGGATCCCTGACTGTCTGTCGTCCATTTCCTCCTTCTTCTCATCACGTCTCCTAAAACTAAATGTGGAGAAAACAGAACTCATCATCTTTCCACCATCCAACTCTACCCCTGCCCCTGATCTCTTTATTACAGTCAACAGCTCTACACTCTCACCGGTCCCGCAAGTCCGCTGCCTTGGGGTAATCTTAGACTCTGCTCTATCTTTCAAACCACACATCCAAACCCTCACCTCAACCTGCCGCCTCCACCTGAAAAACATCTCTCGCATCCGCTCATTCCTCAACTATGACACTACAAAAATGCTGGTCCATGCCCTTGTCATCTCCCGCCTAGACTACTGCAACATCCTTCTCAGTGGCCTCCCAGCTAGCACCCTCGCTCCCCTCCAATCCATCCTTAACTCTGCTGCCCGTCTTATCCACCTCTCTCCTCGCTACTCCTCTACCTCTCCCCTCTGCCAATCCCTTCACTGGCTTCCCATTGCCCAGCGAATTCATTTCAAGCTACTAACCATGACCTACAAGGCTCTCCATGACCTCTCCCCTCCATACATCTCTGCCCTAATTTCCAAATATCTCCCCTCACGCACTCTCCGCTCCTCACAGGGCCTTCTCCTCTGCTCTCCCCTTATCAGCTCCTCACACAACCGTCTCCAAGACTTCTCCCGTGCTTCACCCACACTCTGGAACTCACTGCCCCAACACATCAGACTCGCCTCCGCTTTCACCAGTTTCAAAAGCAACCTGAAAACCCATTTCTTCAGGCTTGCCTATAACCTTCACTAAACTTGTCACTACTTCCTCCACAGACATGTCTGCCCCTCACCTCCTGTCTCTTTCCCCCTCCTTGTAGATTGTAAGCCCTCGCGGGGAGGGTCCTCTCTGCCTCTGTCGTGCCAATTGTCATTATCCCTTATCACTGTACTTATTTGACTTATGTAACGTATGTAACCCCCTCGAATGTACAGCGCCCTGGAATCAATGGCGCTTTAAAATAAATAATAATAATAATAAATAATAATAATCAGATAGGACATCTCCGGTGAGTCCCTGATTTCAGGGGTTATTTTACTTCTATATTGGATCAGTGCTGTATTCACTGTAATGTGATGTGACCTGAGCTGGTGTCTGACCTCTATGTGACATAATCTCCAAAAAATTGGGAATCTCGCAAGAGAACAAAGAGTGACTTTTGATCACTATATTTACTATTTTGCCATAGGCAAACTTAAACTCTATCAGTTCTCTATCTGTTAAACACTAAATCGTAACTTTTATTATATCTAACTCTTAACCTCTATACACACTATTTAAAAACCTGATCTCTAACCTCATCATTTAACCCTTTTTGCTTCTGAAAGAGGGAATAACTCCCTTTCTATCATCAAGTCTGGTGGAACCCCACCTATTAACAGGAGAGCCTTATATCTATAGCAAAGTACTAGCTTCAGTAAGGGATCCCAAGCCAACTACTTGGGCAGTCGTCCCTAATCTCATAGACAGAGAACAAATAAGGCCCCCTTGTGACACCATCTGCAGCAGGTGACACTTGTAGACACAGGTGAGAAATCACAATTTAAAACGTCATATCTGACCTCGCCGACATGTTTCGCCAGCTAACCTGGCTTTATCAAGGCTTAGAGGTCCGATCACATGTGGTCTGAGCTCACTTCCTTTTATATCATGTTAGGTAAACACCCCGTTCAGGTGCTCACCAATTAGCCATCAGAGAATCCACATAAAACCCACTCCCCCTTCCGCGCAAGCCCATTATGGAGATGGCGAATTTGACTGAAGGTTGTGGGCTCATGAGAGCATGGTGGCAGCTTTAGCAGGACATGTTATGAGTGTGCGCGTGGAAGGGGGAGTGGATTTTATGTGGATTCTCTGATGGCTAATTGGTGAGCACCTGAATAGGGGGTGTTTACCTAACATGATATAAAAGGAAGTGAGCTCAGACCACATGTGATCGGACCTCTAAGCCTTGATAAAGCCAGGTTAGCTGGCGAAACATGTCGGCGAGGTCAGATATGATGTTTTAAATTGTGATCTCTCACCTCTGTCTACAAGTGTCACCTGCTGCAGACGGTGTCACAAGGGGGCCTTATTTGTTCTGTGTCTATGAGATTAGGGACGACTGCCCAAGTAGTTGGCTTGGGATCCCTTACTGAGGCTAGCACTTTGCTATAGATATAAGGCTCTCCTGTTATTAGGTGGGGTTCCACCAGACTTGATGATAGAAAGGGAGTTATTCCCTCTTTCAGAAGCAAAAAGGGTTATATGATGAGGTTAGAGATCAGGTTTTTAAATAGTGTGTATAGAGGTTAAGAGTTAGATATAATAAAAGTTACGTTTTAGTGTTTAACAGATAGAGAACTGATAGAGTTTAAGTTTGCCTATGGCAAAATAGTAAATATAGTGACCTCTATGTGGTCTCTATATGGCAGTGTTGTAGGTTATACCTGAGCTGGTGTCTGACCTCTATGTGGTCTCTATATGGCGGTGTTGTAGGTTATACCTGAGCTGGTGTCTGACCTTTATGTGGTCTCTATATGGCAGTGTTGTAGGTTATACCTGAGCTGGTGTCTGACCACTATGTGGTCTCTATATGGTGGTGTTGTAGGTTATACCTGAGCTGGTGTCTGACCTCTATGTGGTCGCTATATGGCAGTGTTGTAGGTCATACCTGAGCTGGTGTCTGACCTCTATGTGGTCTCTATGTGGCGGTGTTGTAGGTTATATCGGCGCTAGTAAAGTGGCAGCGTACATGTGTCCCTGATTGTAAGAGTGAGGGAACACCTGACCCTGTGGTAGGAGTTACACTTCTACTTCCTTGCTGGTGTTTATTTTAGAAGGTGGTGAGGTGCGTGACCAAGGGAAACATGGAGGGGGATATTGTATGTGGGTGGGGGGGATAGGGATGAAGCTACTTAGCCGTGTGTCTATGATAAGTTAGACTGACAAATGTGTGACTACATTGTACTACACAATACAGTTCTTTTTTGCACACTGTATTGTGTGGTAAAATGGGCACAATTATGTCAGAGAGGCTTGTAATATTTTCATGTACAGTAGGGTGGGCCCCCCAAGATCAACTCCCCTGTGGGCCCCAGACTCCCAGTCCGACACTGCCCCCAGGGGTCTGTCTTTGGCCCCCTTCTCTTCTCTATCTACACCCTTGGTCTGGGTCAGCTCATAGCATCACATGGGTTTCATTACCACCTGTATGCCGACAACACCCAACTATACATCTCCAGGCTAGATGTTAACTCTCTGCTCTCCCAGATCGTCCATATCCTCCTGTCTCCTAAAACTAAATGTGGAGAAAACTGTGTTTATCATCTTTACACCATCTCACACTATCCCCCTGCCTGATATCTCTATCACTATCAACGGCTCTACACTCTCACCGGTCCCGCAAGTGCACTGCCTTGTGATAACCTTAGACTCCTCTCTGTCTTTTTTTTTTCCAATATGTTTTTATTAGTTTTCAATTTTAAACAAACATACATTTCTAACCGGGGATCGGGGAGCGGGAGAGAGAGTAGGGGTGTGGGGAGGGGAGAGGGGGGGGGGGCGACATGAGGCAGGGGGAATATAATAGTAATTCAAGTAACATATATGGAGTCCATGTACTATAAGTCATGAAGGAATGCAAAATAATCGAAACCCAGGTATGAACGACTAAGTCCCTTTACAAGCATTAGCGCTGGGGGCAAGTCCTCAGGCGATAGACCTCTATAGAGGTGGTGGATTTTCTAGTAAGAATTGTCCATCTTACGGTGGGACCCGAGGTTATCACTCAAGTATCCGAAGAATATGGGTAGTAACTCGAGATTCGGTTCTGTTTAATTGGAGTTAGGTAGGACATCACAGATTTTACTTCGAGAATTATTAACAACAAGTCATTAACAAACACACACAATAGATAAATAGAGGGGGTATGAGGTTGGAAAGGGGAGGGGGTGGGGGGCCGGAGACACGCGGAACCACCTCCATCCTTATGTAGTAGTTTGAAGGTCGCCTTGCGAGGTCAGAGTAGCAGGTTTTAAGGACGATCTTCAGGGGCACCGCCAAGAGTCTGTCCAAGGTACCAGGTCATGGAGTAAAAGGACGATCTAATACGTGTTTGTATGTGGTTTGGGAGTATGTCAATTATAGGCTGCCATGTTAGGAAAATCTTTTCCACTCTGCTTTCCTTTTGGAGGGAGGCTTCCACCCAATCCATGCGTAATAGATATGTCAGTTTTTCTAAGAAAATGCGTAGTGTGGGAACGGTGGGGCCTATCCATGTTTGAAGAATAGTTTTCCGTGCTGCCGCTGATACGCAGAAAATGAGTTGCTTAGTGTGGCGTGAGAGCGGTCGCTCCGTGTCCCGTAATATACCAAAGAGAGCCCATTCAGGAGTTAATGGCGTGGAGAGTGTAGTATGTGTGGTTAGGAATTGTTGGATGCGGTTCCAAAATGTTTGGCTGACCGGACAAGCCCAAAAGCAGTGGTATAGATTTGCCGTGCCCTCCCCGCACCTAGAGCAGGACGGTGATGCGCAGCCCCCCATGATATTGTTGCGACTAGGAGATAGGTATCCCCGGTGTAGAGTCTTTAAGGCCATCTCCCAATATGAGACGCTGGCAATATGTTTGGATGCCCGTAATGTGGCCTCCAGCATCTCCTCCACCGTTATATGGGGCAGGTCCGTTGTCCACCGCACCAGGCCACTCCCCCTGGACTCATATTGGAGTGGTAAACTAAAAAGTTTATAAAAATTTGAAACCTGACCCCAGGTTCCCTGCGTGTCTTTCAGTCTCTCCAGTATAGCATCACTCCACTCAAGATCACCAAACCGTCGAATCACCCTGCATGCGTAGCTCTGAAGCTGCAGAAAATGAAAGACATGGGCTGCAACAAAGCTATATTTAATGCAAGCTTGATTGAACGTGAGGGGTGCTTTCCTTTGGGGATCTACCAGATCGCCCACCGTTCGCAGACCGTTAGAGTGCCACTGCTGAAAAATGGGGTGGGCCTTGCCCATTTGAAAAGGGGGATTACCCAGAAATTATAAGCCCAGTGAGATCTCCTCTGACAACACGAGTCTACGATGCACCAGCCGCCATTCTTTCCAAGGTGTCAGAAGTAAGGGGTTATGTTTTACATCTGGTGGAAGGTCGCGGAATGGAAGGTGGAGGAGGTTGGTCAGGAGAATGCCCGGCCAATAACTTGCTTCAAGTTGTGTGGGCGAATATGTTTGGACCCCAGTGAACCAATCTTTTATTATACATATGTTAGCTGATATTTTATATGATTTAATATTTGGGAAATTAATGCCCCTGTTCGATTTTGGTTGTTGGAGAAAGTGAAAGGGTATCCTCGCTCTTTTGCCTTGCCAAATGAAGGTTTTGAATAGTTTATTGAGGAGTCTCTCGTCTTTCGGTCGAAGGGCCAGGGGAAGGGTCCGGAATAAGTATAGCAGTTTGGGGAAGAGAATGAGTTTAATGAGATTCGCTCTGCCAATGAATGAGAGAGTGAACCCCGACAACGCATTTAGACTACTGTTTAGGACTGTCATAAAACTATTGAGGTTCGTTGAGTATAACTTAGTGGGGTCCCTGGTGATTGAACTCCCAGGTATGTGAGGGAGTGGGATTGCCAACGTAGTGGATAGTTATTTATCCAAAGCGGGCGACGAGGACCCGTCAATAGCAGGGCTTCAGATTTATCCAAATTTACTTTAAATCCCAATAGTCCCCCCTTAAGCTCGATGTCTCTCAACAGACCTTGCAGGCACACCTGTGGTCTTGAAATAAAGATCAACAGATCATCGGCAAAGGCCGAGACCTTAATCTCCGTACTGCCTAAGGTAATGCAATGAAACCCATCCAAATCCTGAATTTATCTAAGTAAGGTGTCCAGGGGTAGGTCAAAGATTAAGGGTGAGAATCCTCTCTGTCTTTTAAACCACATATCCAAACCCTTACTTCTGGCTGCCATCTTCACCTGAAAAATATCTCTCGAGTCTGCTCATTCCTTTAGTTTGATACTACAACAATGCTAGTCCATGCCCTTGTCATCTCCCACCTAGGCTACTGCAATATCCTTCTTGTGGCCTACCGTCTAGCACTTTTGCTCCCCTCCACACCATCCTCAACTCCACTGCCCGTCTGATCCACCTCTCTCCTCGCTACTCCTCTGCCAATCCCTACAATGGCTACCCATTGCTCAGCGAATCCAGTTCAAGTTGCTAACCATGACCTACAAGGCTCTCCATAACCTCTCCCCTACATACATCTCTGCCTTAATCTCTAGATACCTCCCTTCATGCAATCTCCACTCTTCACAGGACCTCCTTTTCTGCTTTCCCATGTCAGCTGCTCACACAACCGTCTTCAAGACTTCTCCCATGCTTCCCCCATATTCTGGAACTTATTACCAAAACACATCAGACTCTTCTCCACTTTCACTAGCCTCATAAGCAACTTAAAAAACCCATCTTTTGGATTGCCTACAACCTACAATAACCTCGCTGCCACTAAACCACCCTACAAACATGTCTGTCCCTCACCTTCTGTCTCTTTCCTCCCTCCTTGTAGTTGGAAGCCCTTGCAGGCAGGGTCCTCCATCCCTCTGTACCAGTTGCTAGTCATCTATCATGACCATTGTACCTGTTTGACATATTTTGTGTATGTAACCCTTCCTTGAACGTACAGTGCCTTGGAACTTATGGCGCTCTAAAATAAATAATACTGTAGATAATTATAAAGTGAAAATGGACAAATTGTGCCCGATTTGCCATTTTCCCTCCACAATGTCAATTGACTTGTTAGTGTTGCAAGCTTTCAAGTGTGAATGCGGAGCAGGTGTGATAAAATTTGGTGTTATCGCTCCCACACTGGTTACTGGAAGTTCAACATGGTGCCTCCTGGAAAAGAACTGTCTGAGTATCTGAAAAAAAAGAATTGTTGACTGGTTTACAAACACACCTCCAAGATGACCACTGCCTTGGTAAAGAAAATGAGAGTAAACATGCTGGACTTGCAAAGCTCACATTCACCAGCTCTGTGATGTCGTCGTGGAGAAGTGGAAGAGGATTCTAGTGGCAACCTGTGAAGCTCTAGTGAACTCTATGTCCAAAAAAGTTGAAGGGGTTGTCTCGGTACAAAGATCATATCTGTAATGAAGGAGACAGTAAAAATAAGCACTTTTGCAATTGGTTTGTATTACCTAAATCATTTAGTATAGCTCCCTTTGCTGTGATTGGCCGCCTGTACTCTTCCCTCTGAGCTGTGTGAAAACGATACTGAAGGTGGTTTTCTGTGCTGGCTGTTGGCTTTGTCTGTGTCTTCATGGTCTTTGAGCTGTGTAATAATGGCTGCCTGAGCTCCTCTCTTCTTCTCTCCTAGTTAAAGCTGTATGTGAGGGATCTGGGCAATTACTCTTTAGCTGCCAGATATAACACAACCTTATAACACAGCCTTATCCAGTCTGTTCCCCCTCTACCGCCTGCCTGATAATAGAGGGGAGAGCAGAGTGCATTTCTCACATTTATTTAATCATTTCAGGTATGTAAAACTGTTTACAGCAATGCAGGTGTTCTGGTTACATGGAGCTTGTGGAGGGAGGTGAAAGCTCTCCAGGCATGAGAACTGACCATTGCAGGAGGTCTGCAGAACTGTGGCATCCTCTCCCTTCCACTGTACACACAGAAAGACGTCCCCAGTCTTCAGTGAGGAAAGACTCAAGATGCCTGTGAAAGCTGGAGGTGAGCCAACCCCTTTAAGACAGTTCTGGAAAATAATGGTAGCCACACAAAATATTGAGACTTTGGGTACAATTTGTCCATTTTCACTTAGGGGCATACTCACATTTGCTGCCAGTGGTTTAGACAGCTGTTATTTTGAGGGCACACCAAATTTACACTGTTATAAAAGATATATACTGACTACTTTGTAACAAAGTGTCATATTTTTAGTTTCCTGATTCCTGTGGCAGCACACCATTGGGATATTACTTCTCCTCGCTACAATTAGGAGAGATAGGTTAACAGGCAGTAATTGAACTAATCAACCACTTAAATGTTGCCCTATAAAGCCTAGCTTGCCTTCTCTCAGGATTTCTTCCCTCGGGATTTGGAAGAGAACAGCTGCTCTACCATTGCCCTGTGTCATTCGTCTAAGACCATTTTCATATTCCGGGCTGTATACTGAGTGCGGTCTCAGTTTCTCATCCTGAAGAACAAACATGTGGCTTGGCTATTGATTCTGGAGCTTGTATCTAGCTTCGCCTCACCCTCAGCGTTTGACATGGGACCTGGCACTTCTGACTTCTGCCCCTCTGCTGTGGTTTATTGAAAGTACAAGTTAAATGTTTCTGTGCCAGACAGCAGAACCTTCCTGTCTAGTAAGGTAAACTGGGTATATGCACCATCAGTGTCGGACTGGGGTGCCTAAGGCGCACCAGAGGAGTTGATTCAAGGGGCCCACCCCAAAGCTACTGTACTGTGCCTCTCGACCTGCTCCACCACCTGAACGGTGCCCCTGCCCAGTTTTTCTTCAACAAATTCCAGGCATCGTTTTACCGAGACATGGCCTAAACAATGTGCAATACAGTTGTCGTAGACAGTGATGTGAAATACGCTCCGTCATTTACATGCCGCGTATTTTACAATCATAATTCTGCATGTCTGTAAAGAAGTGACATGTCACTTCTTTTCAGCCGTATGTGCCTCGACAAATATCAAAGTACAGGAGGCACAGATGTGCCTTGGGCTATTGAAATTACGTGTTTGTAAGCACGTAATTTCAACAGCTCAACCAACGCGTTTTTCGGCGAGCACATGCACATGCCACAAGATGCTGTGTGAACTCCCACTAAGCATAAAACCACTAAATGATGGTCATACAGTTACCAAATAACACTGCTACACAAAATTAGAATCCCAAGGCTAATATTACTAATAATTCCACTAAGACCAAATAGCGTCACATCATAACCACATATCACCACCACATAGTGACTGAGTAATACCTCCTCACCATGGCCACATATCACCACCACAGAGTGACTGAATAATACCACCAGACCATGAACACATAGGGCCACATGTATGAAAATAGTCTAGATCTAAAACTCACTTTGTTGCCCATAGCAAACAATCAGAGATCCCCTCTCATTTTTCCAGAGCACTATATGAAAGGAGGGGCTCTGATTGGTTGCTATGGGCTGTGGTTGGTTGCTATGTGCAACAAAGTGAGTTTTAGACCTAAACAGTTTTCATACATGTGGCCTATAATGACTAAATAATACACAATACCATTACTGAATATAAACCATTACACTACAACTAATATTACCGTCATATAGTGACCATCTTCTCTGATGAGTCATTTTCTTCTCTGATGAGAGTCGTGCTCTTTCGTTTTTCTTCTCCATCTGGTCGAAACCAGACTCGTCCCTGTAGAATTTACCACACAAACATCTAACTTTTCCAGCACTTTCCTACTTATTCCTACTTCCGTACAAACTCACTATCTATAAGGCCCCAAATGGTAATAATGAGCACATTGTTCCTCTAACAGTAGCAGTGCCCCCAAACGGCTCGTTCTTCTGTCTTAAAAGAACCATTACTTTTTAATTTCTTTCATCAACATAGCCTTATTTGGGTCTGTTTTTATGGGACCAAATCTATTTTCAAGAACAGTATTTTTTCAACAAATAATGTATTCCCAAAAACTTGAAAAAAATTATTTGTTGGGTGGAAGCAAAAAAACTAAATTTTTGCATTTAATGGGGTTTTTGTTTTTAAGGTGTTTAGTATACAGTAAAAATTTCAAGATATCTCAATTGTGCAGTTTAAGATTACAGAGACAAATTGATATTGTCTTGTTGTGCTTTACTATGAAAAAAGTAAAAACATCAAACTTTTCTTTTCATTGTCTTGGACCAATACAACTTTTTTGGATGGACCTGTGCAAAAAATGATGTCCTTTTTAGTGGGACAAGCTGTAGTTCTTTATTTATACCATTTTAACCCCTGTAATAAACCACAAGGGGCCGTAGTGGACGGTCGATATGTCTCACCGAGATGTCTGGTCTCGGTGTGGTAAAAAGCCATATAGTACTGGTGTCAGCGGCAGTAAGCCACTGACACACGTTTCATATACGTTTAGTATAACTGCTATGCAGTTAATCGGGTAGGCTTTTTACTGGAGTAGCCAAAAGAGCGGGGTGGGTTGGCTACTCCCATGTCCAGGTCCAGGCCTTGGTTTTGTTTCAGACGTATATCAACCTGGCAAGTCAGGTGAGCAAGGGGTGTGTCTGTCAGAAGGAGTCTGACAGTGTGAGAGTCAGACGGAGTGTCTACAGCAGGTTGCCTGCAAATCCCCTTGAGACTGGATCCTGCTGAAAGAACCAGAGACTGTGAGTTTACACACGGACAGTGTGCTGTTTTGTTTTGCGCCGAAGGCCAGCTACGTTGTTTTCCTTTTGTGTGTACCTTTCTGGCAATAAACGCCATTCTAAAGGAAGTCGCAGACTGTGTTTCTCTGTACCACCTTTGAGCTGATTCCCTACACCCCTTACTGACACATGATGTATAAGTACGTCCTATTGTCAATAAGGTTCTATGTAGCAGGATTACTCAGTAATCCTGCTATACAGAAGGCTGCTGTCAGCTGCTAAGTGCAGCTGACACCCACCGGTAGTTTCATAGTTTCATAGTTTGTAAGGCCGAAAAAAGACGAGACGTCCATCCAGTTCAGCCTGTTGTGCTAAGGTGTAGCTTCAGAGCAAGGCAAAAAACCCCAATGAGGTAGAAGCCAATTGTCCTCATTTTAGGGAAAAATTCCTTCCCGACTCCAATCTGGCAATCGGAAAAATCCCTGGATCAACGACCCCTCTCCAGAATCCTAAACACTATAACTTGTTATATTATTATGCTCCAGAAATGCATCCAAACCCTTTTTGAACTCTGTTATTGAATTCACCATGACAAGTTCCTCTGGTTCCACAGTCTCACTGCTCTTACAGTAAAGAATCCCTTTCTATGTTTATGTAGAAACTTTCGTTCCTCAAGACGTAGAGGATGCCCCTTGTTTTAGATACAGTCCTGGGTATAAATAAATCTTGGGAGAGATCTCTATATTGACCTTTGATGTATTTAAACATATTTATTATGTTCCCCCGAAGCCGTCTTTTCTCTAAACTAAATAACCCTAATCTTGCTAATCTTTCTGGGTACTGTAGTCCACCCAGTCCTTTTATTATTTTTGTTGCCCGCCTTTGTACCTGTTCAAGCTCGAGAATGTCTTTCCTGTGCACTGGTGCCCAAAACTGTACACAATATTCCATGTGTGGTCTAACCAGTGACTTGGTAACAGCCAGGAACAGAGCCAATCTATCAAAATATAATTGATCCCACACGCTGAACACTAAAGAAGAAAAAAAATCCAAATGCCAAAATTGCAGTTTTTTTTTTATCATTTCACGCCCACTAAAAATTGGAATAAAAAGTGATCAGAAGTCAAATGTATCCAAAAATGGTCCCATTATAAACTACACTTCAGCCCACTAAAAATTCCCCCTCACTCAGGCCATGGGTGGAAGAGCAAAAAAGTTATTGGTTGCAGAAATGGCGTTGCAGTGTAAATTTAAAAAATAGGAAATGTTTGGATTTTTTTACAGCACTAAAACATAAGGAAAACCCTATCGGCATTACTGGAATTGTATCAACCTGCAGAATACCGATAACACATCATGTACACTGAAGAGTGAGTGCCTTAAAAACAAAACCCCCGCTAAAAACCCCCAATATTTTTTTTAATTTAAAATTTAAAAATTTTTTTGGGGCCGAAAAGGGAAAATTTTAAAAAAATTGGGAAAAGTAATTTACCCCCTTTTTCCCCTAAGGTTTTTAGGGGGAAAAAAAAAATTTTCTGGGGGAAAGGCGGGGGGGAAAAAAAAGAGCCTTTTTTAAAAAATGGGGAAGGGGGTTGGGGTTCATTTAAATGGTTTTTGGGGGGGCAGTCGGAATGCCTGGTCTTTCACCCCCCCCCCTTTTCCCCCCTTTATAGCCGGGGCTTGGTGCCCAATAAAAAGGAAATTTTAAACATTTTCTATAATTTTTGGGGGGGGGTTTTGGGGCCCTTTATTACCGCCAAATTAAAAAAAATTCCCAAGTAAAAAACCCCCATAAACATAAAATCTTTTTTTTTTCCTTGGAAAAAGAAAGCCAAAAAAAACCATTTTCCCTAAATTTATGGAGCCATATAAGTTAAAATTTTTTGAACCCTGGAAACCCCAAAATTTGAAAAAAACGGATTTAAAAAAAGAGGTAAACCCCGGGGCCCACCCCCCAACCCCCTTCCTTCCTTGCAAACGAAAAGGGGGATTTTCCCTATGTAGGGCTTAAAAATTTACCAAGCGGGGGAGGGTAAAACGGGCAAGGTCAGCAGGGCGTGGGCCCATTTAAACCCAAAGGGGCGCCTCCCAAATTTTATTTTTTCCCCCCAAAAGCTCCTCCCCGGAAGGGCGGGAGACGGGGGAAAGGGGCATGCCGGGGCCCCCGCCTTCCCCTAAGGGCGCGGCGCCCCCCCGGGGGCGCCCCTCCCGGCCAGGGCCCCAAGCCGGGCCGGGCCCGGGGCCCCCCCACCCCCCCCCCCCCGCAGAGAAAATCCCCCCCCGGGCCCTTGGGCCCCTTCCCCAACGGGGTTCCCCGGGCAACCCCCAGGGGGGGGGGGGGGGGGGGGGGGGGGGGGGGTGGGGGGGGGGGGGGGGGGGGGGCGGTGAAATTTGGGGGGGGGGGGGGGGGGGGGGGGGGGGGGGGGGGGGGGGGGGGGGTATTTTTTTTAAAAAAAACCCCAAAAGGGGGGGAAATTTGTGTTTTTTTTTGGTTTTGTGTTTTTTGTTTTGGTTTTGGGTTTTTTTTTTTTTTTTTTTTTTTTTTTTTTTTTTGTTTTTGGGGGGGGGGGTTTTTTGGGTTTTTTTTTTTTTTTTTTTTTTTTTTTTGGTTTTTTCCGGGTTTTTGGGGGGGGTTGTGTGGGTTTTTTTTTTTATGGGGGTTTTTAAAAAATTTTTTAGGGGGATAGTGGGGAAATAGGCCTTTGGTTTTTTAAAAGAAAATTGGGGAAATTTGTTGGGGGTTTCCCTAAAATTTTGGGCCCCCATCCCCCCCGGGTTGGAATTTGTTGGGCCCCCAAATAGGCCCGGGGGGCCCCCCACCCCTCCTGAGCCCCATCCCCTCCCTGGCCCCTGCCCCTTTGCCCCTTTTTTTGGCCCCGGGTTTTTAAACCTCCTGACCCCCTATAGGAAACCTCCGTGTGCCCCTTATACCTGCCTGACCCCAATATAAAAATTGGGGTTTATACCTGCCAAATACCCTTTTCAATATCCTCTGGGTTGACCCTAATTTTACCTCCTGACCCCTTTTCTTTTATCCGGGGGTTTCCCTATTTCTTATTCCAAAATTCCTATATCTTATAACCTCCTGGTCCCCCTATTTTTAAAAAAACCCCTTTTAAGGGAAAAATTTACATATACCTGCCTGACGAGAGGGAATTTTATACCGTAACGGGGGATTTTTTTAATTGGGGGGAAAAAGGGGGATACTTCAAATGATGCCCCTTTTCCGGGGAAAAAAGGGAACCAGGAAAAAAAAGGTTTAAAACCTGAAGAAAACCCCTCCCCTTTGTATGAAGTTAAATTTTTCCTTTGCTGATTTAAAAGGGGGCCCGGGGGGGAAGAAACTACCGGTTTCAGGTTTTTCCGGGGGGCAGGGCTGGAAAATTAATTTGTCCTTAAGTGGTAATAGTTTTTCTTTTTTTAGGGGTTTTTTAGTCTCTTTTTGGGGGGGGAAATTTTAAAAAAGGGGGGAAAATTTTTTAAATAAAGTCATTGGGGGGGTTTTGGAAAATTTGTCATTTGTTTTTTTCAGTGACTGCTGGGAATGGACGGGGTCTATGTGGAATGTTTCCCGAAAAATAGTGACAGGCCTGGCGCGGGGGGAGAGGAATTAGGGGGGGGGGGCTTTTTTTGGGGAGCGAGGGGGGGCGCCTTGGGGTACTTTCCCAGGGGACCAAAAGCCTTGGGTTTTTTTTTTTTTTTTTTCCCGGCCTGCTCCCGAACCAGTGGCGTATGGATTTGCTACGAGGAGGCAGGGGTGGGAGGATCTCTTCTCCTCCTCCTCCACTGTCCCCCCCACTTGCTGGAAGGCTGCAGTGGGGCACGCTATGCCTCTGTACAGAGAGGGGAGGAGTTGGATGATTCTTTTCGTGCTTTCCTATCATATCCCCCTTATTTTTGGGGTGGTGGCTTACAGCCCTTTTTATAGAGCGCTGGAGCCGGCTGCTTTTCAGTAGAGGTAACGCCGGGGGCTCTCCTCTGTGCTGCATCCTCCCAGCTTTCTTTACCACCAGCATTTGCTTTGCCGGGTTTTAATTTCAAAACCCCGGAGACGGGCTGAGCGCAGGCTACATTACAGCCCCGGCGGATGTCCATGTGTGGGTCCATGCCCCCCGGAGATTCCCCGGATCCTCCGCTGGGCCAGTCCGACGCTGTGCACCATTGCCTGCAGTGCACTATTTGCCTGCAACTTTGTGCTGTATATAAATGACTGGTATACTGCCCTCTGCTGTGCAAATTAACTGTGTCTGACTTGGCAGCAGATCCTTTCTATCTAGTAAGGAAAGCTAAAAACAAAGTTTGGTCGGCACATTCTATTTAAAAAAAAAAATGAGTATAGGTGCATGCTGGTGGGGCAGCAAAAAGCAAGACAAACAAAATACAATATCAGCAGCACTCTACAAACACTAAAAAACAGTCAAAGAGAACAAAGGAATTTAAAAAAAAATATTTCTGCTACTTTTGAATATGGGAAAATTTGAGGTTATTAGTGTACATTTTTTATCAAAACTGAAAAGGCTCATCTGCCACAGCAAGGCGACCTCAATACAGATGGGAACCTACTCTATAGTGTTACCTCTCTTGGTGTCTGTTTCAGACCTCCATATCTCAGATTCCAGCTATAAACTGAGATGTGGAGGTCTGAATAGACACCAAGGGAGACATGTAAAACCCTACTCAAGTGTTACCCTCTTGGTGTCTGTTTAGGACCTCCAAATCTCAGTTTTCCAGCATAAAATGAGATGTGGGGGTTGAATGACCCCAAAGGGGAACATGTATGAAGGGGTAGTCGGTTTTTTTTCAGCCTGAAGACTAGCGCAGCCCCGTTCGCTTTATTTTTAAATGGTCGCACTCCAGTATCAAGCGCATTAAAAGCCCTGTGCACTTGTAATGCGCTCGATCGAGGGGCTCTGGGGGGGTGTCAACTACAACTTACAAAGCTACAATTTTATAGTTTTCATACGGCAAATCCGGTGCATTCTGCTAACGGGTAAACCACTTTAAAGGGTTTATCCGGCCTGAATTGTCGTTTTGGCTGAACACCCGATTAATGACCCACAGTAGACCGGGTTCATAGAGTCAGGCACCTTCTACACTACTTTTGTGCCCAAAAAAATGGCGCCTGGGTGGGACAGAGGGGCCTTTACAATTTTGATCAAAAATGTACACTAAGAACCTCAAATTTTCATATAGCAAAAAAATAGTAAGGGGAAAACTGTTTTTTAAAACACACAATCTCCTTTACTTTTTGGGATTTAGTGTTTTATAGAGGGGTGTAGTGTTTTAAATTGGGAACTATATCTTTTTAATAGGTTTTGGGGAATATGCAAAAGGGTGTCTCCTCAAAAAAATCTCCAATACATTTTTCAGGAAAGGGTTTTAATAAGCACCTCAAATAAAATACCTTAAAGGTCCACTTCACAGCAATTAATGCTGTGGTCAGAAGAATCTTCAAAGCAATCAGAAATCTTAAACTGGTGGTGCATAATCCCATACCATCATCCATCATAGAATTTATCACTGAAGGCCTTAAAGGGGTTGTCTCGCTACAATGATTGGGTTTTAATTATAAGATCTTTAAAAAACAAGCAGCTTTGCAATATATGTTCATTACAAATGCCTACTATTTTAGCGCCCCGTTCTAGGATGCTCAGTTTCAAATTTATAGCAGCCGACCTGTTGATCCTTATCTTATGGCTGTAGGTTTTGAATGACTCATCACCTTTGAAGACGGGGGAGCAGAGAGCCCCCCCCCCACAGAATGCTTCTGTAGTGTAGGGAGGAGGAGGGGGACTCTGGCTTCTATGTCCCTGCTGCCTGGATATACCCTGTGTGTGCCTGCTTCCTCCTTGCTCCCCTACACAGATTGAGCAGAGATGAGGCTGATCAATAGATGTGACAGCAGTGACCCTGTTTGTTACTATAAATCATGATGTCTGTGGGGGCTTTTTTAACAAATAATAATACTAAACAGATTGTAACATTCATGCTGTGCTGTACTAGGACACATCCTGAGTAACACTTTGAGCTTCCCTGCCTCTGTTCTGAGAGGGTTTTTGTTTGTTGTTTTCTGGAGATGTGGAGATATGTAAGCTAAGCAGAGGGTATAGGAACACTTGCAGCCCCTCTGTTATGCTATTAGCAATCATAGACCTCTCTAGGCAGGCACACACAGGGTTAACTCTAGCAGCAATCCCGGATAGCTGCCTGTGTGCTGAGGGGAGGGGGGACGAGGGAGGGGGAAGAGGCAGAGAAGCTAGCACGCCCCTCAATTCAACTCCCATTCACAGACAGAGGCTGAAAGCTATTAATGAGACAACTCCTTTAACAGGTCCACCCTTTAAGCCCACTCTTGAGTCTAGTTTCAAATGTGTGTCACTTAAAAACTTTTTTAGTGGCCATTACTTCAACAAAAAGGTTAGGGGAGCTACTTGCTCTCTCCTGCAGAGAAACGTATCTGAGAAACAAACATAATTGTCTCATTCTGCACACTACACCAGGTTTTCTTCCAAAACTGACTTCAAAATCTAACATTATACAAGAAATTGTTCTCCCGGTGTTCTTTCCGCATCCAGTGGCAGAAAAATAACTGATGTAACAGATGTATCCTTACTGGATGTAAGAAGAGCGGTGCTCAATTATCTGCAAGCTACTCAACCATTCAGATTGAATGAAGACTTATTCCTACAATTTCATGGCAATAGAAAAGGTCACAAAGCCAGCAAGTCTACTCTGGCCCGCTGGATTAAAGAGGTCATAAAAGAATGTCACAGTATTCTGGGTTAAGATTCACCTATTCATCTCCAAGCTCATTCCACCAGATCCACTGCAACATCCTGAGCGGAACTTGGGCTAGTGCTTTTAGAACAAATTTGTAATGGTCTGCACTGTAAAAAATATTAATTATTATTAACAATTCTCAGGGGACGGTCAGCAAAGAAAGAGATATCAACGACAAATGTATAAGAAAAGATTATATTTTATCCAGAATGAAATTGCGTACAATGGGGTAAAAAATACACTAAAAATAATATACAACCAAATGGTCACCAAAAACAATAAGGATAAAATCAGTAACAAGGAGAGAATATCAAACCATAGCATTTCAACACCTATATAACCACACCCTGTTAAACAACACAACAACAAGAGATAATAAGCAAAACAATACAATAACTCCAGAAACAAAACAACAATACCTAGAATGGAGAGTTATGCAAAAATATCTACCAGTATCTGAACTAGTTCCTCCTGGTCTACTACACAAGACCTTGCAATGGACTTCCTTCCTCTCAGGAGCTTGGACGTCAGAAGCCTCAGTCCTCACCAGCTCCCCAGAGGCCTCTGTCCCCTGTCCTGTCCTGTCTTGTGCCTAGCTCTTTCCAGGTCTGGCTATATATACCATTTTTGGACTCAAAGGTTTGCATAAGCACAAACTAATATCTGTCTTGAGATCTGCTGAATCATGTTTGTCTCCCCCCAAAAGTAAGTAAAAATACTCCGGAGACCGTCATGCTGACTCTTCTGTATCCGTAGACAATTTGTAAAATATAATTTGTTTAACAAACTGCCAGTCTATAACTAAATTTGATCAGGCCGATCTCTATCTGTCTACACACAAAGAAGTCAACTATCACATGCCGCTTAGTCTGATAGGTTTCTAATAAATCCTTTTTTTATATGTAGAGAGAAACAATGCATTTATCTTATACATAGTAATTAGACACACAGTATTTTCAGTTCAAACAATTGTTCTTTGAGCTAGACTCAATCTAACTAGACAATACCTATTTAGAAATGCAGATACTCAGATTATAACATTATGTGTGTATGCTTGAAGTCTTTCAATATCCCAATGGTGTTCTGTCTATGGACTCCAGGTAAGGGAACTTTCAGTAAGCAAATTTCTACTGTTCCATGAAAAAATATAATACAATATTTACAAAAATGTGAGTGGTGTGCTCACTTTTGTGAGATACTGTATATATCTATATATAAATATCTATATATACATATATAGATCCTTATTGTCCTCAGGCAGCACACAATGGGGCAGATTTATCAATACTGTCTAACTCTTAGTGTAACGTTAACCCCTTAAGGACCCTGGACGTATGAGTACGTCCCAGGGTCCATAAGGGGCTTTGCAGGGGGATCGCTCCGCAACCCCCCCCGCACAGCCGCCGGGTGTTAGCTAATCGCCGCTAACACCTGCCCGTTACAGCGCGCCCGTGCTGTTTAACCCTTCAGATGCCATGGCAAAGATGGCCGCGGCGTCTGAATGAATTAAGAGGCTGATTGGCACCGCCGCAGCATAGCTGCGGCGATTCGACCCACGGACATGGCAGCGGGGAGCCTTAGGAAGGCTCCTGTCGCTTCCATGTCCTGGTTTGCCCCACTTCCGTCCGCAGACAGGAAGTGGGGAAACCGCCATCTTGGTACAGTCTAATGCATTGCCTATGCAATGCATTTGACTATATTGACAGTCGCGCCACCTAGTGGTCAAGTACCATAGGTGGCCTCAATGTTAAAGTAAAAAAAATAAAAAAAGTTTTACAGTACAAAAAAAAAGTATTAATAGTTCAAATCACCCCTCTTTCCCCATTTTACAAATAAAAACAATAAAATAATAAAAAAGTTACACATATTTGGTATCGCCACGTCCGAAAAAGTCCGATCTATAAAAATATAACATATTTTATCCCGTACGCTGAACACCGTAGAAGAAAAAAATTCAAAGCGCCATGGTCATTTTACGTCACTTAAAAAATGGAATAAAAGTGATCAAAAAAGTCGCATGCATTCCAAACTGCTAGCGATAAAAAGTACACTTCAGCCCGCAAAAAATGCACCCTCACTGACAACAATAGGTGTTAGTAAAAAAAAAGTTATTGGTCGCACAAACTGGCGCCACGGCGCAAATTTCAAAAATAGAAAAAGTTTGGAATTTTTTTACGGTACCAAAACATAACGGAAACCCTACATGTTTAGTATTGCTGGATGCATATCAACCTGTAGAATACAGATAACACATTGTATTGACCGAAGATTGAACGCTGTAAAAGCAAAACCTCTGCAAACATGGCGAAAATACGTTTTTTTTTTCACAATTTGTCCCACTTGGAATTTTTTTGCAGTTTCCCAGTATATTCTTTAAACATTCTTTTATTAAAGAATTGAGCAGTTGACAAATAATACAAACTGAAAGATATCATAAAAACAATAGAAGAACGTACTGTCACAAAAGGACAGGTAACTGAATAACCGATAATAACAATCGTGGATATTCGGACATAAACAAATAAATTTTGTTGAATAATAATAATAATAATAATAAACATGCTGTTATGAGATAGAACAAAAAGAATTATTGTAATACAGCAGATGCACAGTAACTAGAAGATAACCATAGATTCCAAAGAGATTTTCTCTTATTACAGACATAAGGAGGGTCAATTAACTTCATTTCACAGCACAATTGAGATTAATTCTTCTGATAACCTCAATTATAGAGGGGGCTTAGGTTCTTTCCAATTGATGCAATATCTGTTCTGGCTGCTATAAGAGTGTGAAAAAGAATTGTGCGGAGGATGATGGGAAGTCACATAAACCAATATCTAAAACCGCAAGTTCAGGAGTCAAAGTAAAGGAGAGATTAGTCATTTCCGAGAGAAGATTAGAGACTGAATTCCAAAATTTTTGAATGACTGGACACCCCCACCAGACATGTAGCATGGTGCCTTGTTGACCGCACCTCTTCCAACATTGATCTGAGGATCCAGGAAACATCTTAGCTAACCTTGAGGGGGGTAAGTACCACCGTAGGTTGATCTTAATCATGGTTTCTTTATGGTTTATGCATCTCGATAAAGAGGAAGAGATGGTCTGTGCTTTTGTCCATTGATCCTTAGAGAATTGGGAGGATAACTCCTTTTCCTATTTCAACATAGTCGGGATCTTGGAGGTGGGCTCTTTGGCCAATATTGTGTGGTATGTTATAGAAAGGCCTTTTTCGAAGCCTTTTTTTGCAAAGAGAAAGTTGTGGAAATCAGGATGTGTGGGTGAGGTGTCTGGCCATTTTATAGTTTGGATCCAATGTCTTATTTGCAGGAACTGATAAAAAGTTGAGCGAGGCAGAGAATAAGAAGTAGAGATATGTGTAAATGAGAGGAGGTTTTCATCCTGAAACAGTTGGTCAATTGTGAGGATGCAATGCTTCTGCCAATGATTTAAATGTAAGGTATCATTCCAGCATTTTAAGAGATTTAAAGATATATCTCCCTTACGAAGGATGATCCAATTGTTAGGTATGACGTAAGTAGACCAAAGTTTAAGTAAGTCTGTTATTGACCTAAGTGAAGAGGTTGGCAAAGGGGCACCAAGTAATGAGGATTTAAGATGGTACTCTAGGAGGTGTAAATGAATGAGATTCTATTTGAGACCACATGTTAGAATCAGATTGGCGCCATAAGTGAAAGGCTTGCTCAAGCAAAATAGCCACGTTGTAAGCAAGAAAATTTGGGGCTGCTATTCCTCCATCCTTATTGCTGAGGAACAAGAGGTCTCGTTTGACTCGGGCTTTTTCCCACACCAAATAAAGTAGAGAAAAGCTTTTGGAATTTAAGATTCATTGCGGTAGGTATAAGATAGGGAATTGCTCTGCAGATGTATATGTATTTCGGTAGCAATGACATTTTAAACGCATGAATTCTTGCTATCCAAGATAGGTTAAGGGTTGCTAACCGTTTGATTTCGACTTCTAAATCAGACAAAAGGGAATTATAATTCAAATCAATTGTACGGGAAGGGGAAGAAGTGACTTTAATACCTAAATAATCGACTTCATCTTCAGCTAGCTTGAAGTCAAAGGTTTTTAAAATGGCATTTTGAGATTTAGGATTATTTATAGGAATAATAGATGACTTTGTGGTGTTTAGTTTGTAATAAGATATCATAGAAAATGTAGAGAGGATATTTAGGATGTTAGGAATTGAGGATTGTGGATTTGAAACAATTAACATAATGTCATCTGCATATAGACTTATTTTATGGTTAGTCTGGTTAACTAGGAGACCAGATATACGTGGGTTACTTCTAATATGTTCAGCCAGGGGCTCGACACACAAAACATAAATTAGCGGGGATAGAGGACATCCTTGACGGGTGCCGTTAGTTAGGTCAAAAGGGGAGGAGAGAAAGCCAGAGTTGAGAACAGATGCTGAAGGTTTTGTATAAAGGGCTGTGATTGCATCAAATATATAACCAGTAAACCCAAATTTGATCAAGACTCGTTTAATGTATTGCCAGTTGACTCTATCGAAAGCTTTTTCAGCGTCAAGTGACAAAAAAGCTACATCTGTGTCCGATGATCCTGCAATTTCTACCAAGTCCAGCAATCGACGTGTTGCATCTCTGGCTTGGCGACCTTGGACAAATCCAGTTTGATCTTTATGTATAAGATTGGGTAAAACAGTATTAAGGCGAGAAGCTAATATTTTTGCATAAATCTTAATGTCTGTATTCAATAATGAGATTGGTCTATAGTTCGCAGTGTTGTCAGTAGGTTTACCTGGTTTCGGGATTGTTGTGATAGTGGCTAATAAGAGCTCCTTTGGGGGATCACGGGAAGTGGCAATATCATTACATAAGTCAACTAAATGGGGAGAAAGAATTTCTGAGAACAAGCGATAATACTCGATGGTAATGCCATCAGGTCCAGGGGCTTTATTCATTTTACTATTACTAATGGCATGCTCAACCTCTGCTAAGGATATTGGTAAGTTTAGTTTTCTAATGAGTGGGGGAAAGAGTCGGTAAAGATATAGAGGCGAGGAAATTATTTATATCACAGTCTAGAGGAGCAGGAATATTCTCAGATGACTGTGAAGATTATAGAGATTGGCGTAAAAGGATGCAAATTGTTCAGCAATATTTAGTGGATTAATGAGTTTATTGCCTGAGGAGGAAGTCAGATGGGGTATTCTATATTTAGCGTGCTGAACTTTGATTCTTCTGGCTAGTAGTTTTGTGGGTCTGTCTCCTTGTGTGTAAAATTCCCATTTCATTTTAGCGAGATTAAATTCGTATTTCTGTAGATACAAAATACGTAAATCATTCCTTAAGGAAGCTAAATTATTCTGTTTAGTCGGCGATGGATTAGCTTTAAAATCCGCCTCCAAGTTTTTGATATTAAGTAATGGTTATTGAGGAAATTGGTATTTCTTTCTAGATCTACTAGCTAGTTTAATAAGGATACCACGAATAAATGCCTTATGGGCACACCATAGCATTGAGGAGGAAGAAGCAGTGGGAGTATTAAAGTGAAAATAATCTTAAGTTGTGATTTTAAATAGGTGACATTTTCTGGATTTTTGAGGAGAAAGTTGTTTAGTCTCCAGAGGGGTTTCTGAGGGTTTTGGTACGAAGTCTCAAGGATCATATCTACTGGTGCGTGATCAGAACAGGTAATTGATCCGATGTCAGAGGAGAGAAGTTGTGTGAGTAAAATTTTATCAATTATGAAAAAAGTCTATACGGTAGTGGACCTGTTTAGGAGAGGAAAAAAAGGTGTAGTCTCTTTCTGTGGTATGCAAATAAACGCCAGATAATCGTGAAGCTCTCCCTACTAAGAAAGAGTAAAGATCAGGTGTAGATTTTCCTCTCGATCTAGAGCGGTCAAAGTCATTTTTACCACTAATTGAAATCACCACATACAATAAGTCCGCCTTTTCTAACGTTCTTAGCTGTGAAGATGACTTTTCGGATAAAAGGAATTGTTTTTCATTAGGCGAGTATAGTGTAACAAAGTGTAAGGTTTGGATTAATTTCACAAATCAATATAATGTATCGACCTTCTGGATCTATAATCTTTTTTGTAAATTAAATTGAGATTGAATTTCTGACTAAAATTGCGACGCCCGCTTTCTTTTTAGAGGGTGTGAGGGAAGATGAAGGGGAATTTAGCATTTTTCAATCTATGTGCTCATGGTATAATAAATGTTCTCCTGTAAACAAATAATATCGCTTTGGATTTAGTTACATCTCCCACAGCAAAGGACGCTTAAGCGGGGAGTTTAAACCTTCACATTGTGGTCCAAAACTTTAACGACATAAAATGAGATATATAAAAGTATGAGGACCGCAATACATTATCAAGGAAATGCTGAAAACGCTCAAGAGATGCCACAAAATTTGGGAAGCAGTGAGAACAAAATCCACGATAACTATAGAAAGTTTCAGAAAAACTTGAAAAATTTAAAAACATAACATTACAAGAGAAATTTATTCCTTCAGGAGGAACACAAAGGAGCAAGTCCTGCCTTGGAACCTGTAAAACAAGAAAACTCTGAAAGGCAACAAAGAGGAGCATCCTGAGCCAGTCATAGTCGATTTTGGAATTAAGACGTAAGGGAGAGTGAGGAGGGTCAGTCTGCAGGTTTTGAACGAAGTCTGGATGTTTTATTGGACCACAGAGGTGTAATCATTTCTGGACGTGATGGTTTTTTATGGGCTGGGCTGGAGTCACATGGAGCAAGCAGGTTCCAGCTTCTTAGAATAGTACAAACTTCTTCCGGCGAGTTGCAGGTATTTAGTGCCTTC
The DNA here is from genome assembly GCA_025379985.1 of Phyllomedusa bahiana. Lineage (NCBI taxonomy): Eukaryota > Metazoa > Chordata > Amphibia > Anura > Hylidae > Phyllomedusa > Phyllomedusa bahiana. Next base: position 101,102 of record JAODAL010005612.1, read on the forward strand.
TCTAGAGATTATAAGTTTGACCGGAAATCCCCATCTATAAACAATCTCCTTGTCACGAAGAATCTTTGTGAAGGTTGGAACTGTTCCGCCTCATCATCGTAGCTGCAGACAGGTCAGGAAAATTGATATAGCTGAAAGCGCTCTGGTAGGGACTCCACTTTGCGGAGCGCACGAAGGAAGTCTTCCTTTATAATATAAAGTGGATGCGTGCTATTGTGTCCCTTGGGACTTGATGAGGTAAATTCCTCGGCTTGGGGATTCTGTGGATCCTGTCAATTATGAGATCTTGTTTAGTGCTGTGGGAAGGGTGAATTCCATGAGGTCTGTTAGTAAGCATTTAATTTATCAGGCATAACTGTTTCAGGAATACCTCGAATTCTCACGTTATTACGCCTTGATCTGTCTCCAAGGTCCAAGACTTTGTTGAGAGACGTTTTACCTCCTCCTCTAGAGCACTATAGCATCTATTAAGCTGTTATGGGAGTTTGCAAATTCTGCCATTTTAGATTCAATATGGTCTGTTCTTGTTGCTAGAGAGTGAAAATCCTGTTTAAGTTCAGACATCATTTGCTTCAAGTCAGAGTGGTGTGGTGCGGAAGGAAGAGAAGAGCTGCTGCAACGTATTAGTTGTTAGGGGTTGCGCTTCAAAGGGTCTTGCTGTTCGTATCTACAGATTCTGCCCTGGAGGAACAGGGCGCGAGGGTGATGGATATTGTATACCTCTTTTAGTATGGTGCTTCTTCGGGCAGATGAAGAAGTAAAAAATTCAGGAAGTTTGGCGGTTTGTTTTCTCGGGTTTTTCTTATTTGTGCCTCCATAATGATTCCTTTCTTCGTAATAGCGATCTGTAAAATGTTTCGCCAAATAGGTTGATATCGGTAAATGGTATATAAATGAGTCCCGTCAACCCTTGTTGGATTGTTAGGTGGTTAAATATAGATTAAAGGTACAACTCAGAGGGTGAACAGATTTCAGTTATTCCGTGGCGCGGAGGAAGTTTACAGTTGCTTTAAAGAGAGTCTCTAAATGTGTTGCAGTGGTGGGTTGCACTGAGGAATAGAGTTGCACTGGGATAGAAGGAGGTACTTTGTTGTGAGTCAGTTAATATCACTGAGACAGTAATGAGGTAGCACGGTATGAAAGGTATGTCCAAACACAGTTCAAAGTATAGTGACAGGTTTTGAAGTAAAAGAAGCAAATATCTCCCAGTATATTCTATAGTATAGTGAATAACACCATTAGAAAGTACATCTTGTCCCGCAAAATAAAACCCCTCATGTGTCTATGTAGGTGTAAAAATAAAAAAGTTATGGCTCTGGGAAGGCGAGGAGGGAAAAACGAATGTGTCAACAACAAAAAACGCCGGGCCCTTAAGGGGTTAAACTAGAGAGTCTTACAACGTGCCACATTTATCATAGCTTTTATAAATTTGGCGCAGGTGAAAACTATCTAGTCTAACTTTACACCATTTTTAAGATGACTTACTTTATGTCACCAGCTAGGCCAAAAGTTTGGTGCATGGTGTTACACACAAAGCCATGCCCTTTCCAGCCCATTTTATACTGTAGAGCCCACACAACCCTTTATCAGGGACGAGGCGCAGAAGTGTCTAGAAACTGTCTAAAACACTTAATTGATGAAGTGTAAAGCATGTACAATATTATTTTTGGTGCAAATTTGTGCCAGAATTCTGGTGCAGATGCTTTGATAAATGTACCCCTCTGAATCAATATTTGCATCTCCCCAGCTAGGACCGAAGAATAGAAATGAGTATCAGGATCATTTAATTTAAAACATTAGATCCACATCACCCATTTAAGCTTTTCTGAGACAATATTTTTCTTCTGTCCCAGCAGGACTTCTAGGTTTTTTTTTAGTTTACTACAGTGGCTAGCAAACGTGGAGACCCAATAGTTTCTTTGTGCATCCCCTCATTTCCGCCACTTCTGCCTAATTTGCCCAAGGTCCCAAAGTTTCTGGTGCAACTGTGGCCTGGGGATGATAAGGCCTGCTTCTAGTTAAACTCAGCAGTACTTCCAAGGCCATTCCTGGGCTAAATTGCACTCAGGGTGGGGTGAAGAAATCCCTCCCCCCATTAACATGTTGCACCATGTTGCAACACATTTCATCCACAATAACTGGTGCCTGAATATACAAAAACCTATAAAGTAAAGTTCTATGTATAAAACTACTAAATAATGGTCATACAGTTACCAAATAACAATGCGACACAGAATCAGAATCCCAAGGCTAATAGTAACAATAATCCTATTAAGACCAAATACTCACACCATGACCACATAGTGACTGAATAATACCACCACATCATGACCACATTTTATCATCACATTATGGCTGAATAATACCTCCACATATCATCATCACATAGTGGCTAAATAATACCACCACATCATGAACACATATCACCACCACACAGTGACTGAATAATACACTATACCATTACTAAACACAAACTACTATACTACGACCAATATTACTGTCATATAGTGACCATACAGATGTAGTTACCAGTTGTACACAGGTGCTCTGCACACATATAAGTGATTATAGTAATGTTATGTGCAGGTAATCACAGGAGACATATTCTCTGATGAGTCGCTCTGTTCTCCTTTTTTTTCTCCATCTACACTGGACCACCATAATGACTTCTCTCGGCCACAACTCTTCGCTGTAGAATTTACCAAACAAACATCTTAAATTATTTACTTTTCTATCACTTCGCTACCAGTTCCTTCCTGTACAAACTCATCTACAGTGCCCTAAATGGTAAAAATGACCACATTGTCCCTCTAACAATAATAGTACCCCCTAATGGTTATGGGGCTCCCATTTGTGCACCAAGTTTTAGTCTTGTTTTCTGTCCCCATATAGGAGGAAGTTAAATCCCCCAATATAGTATGTAGGTACACCCCCAAACTAGACAGGCAGACAGATAAATCCCACTTAGGTAGGTAGCCCTCAATTAGGTAAGTGTATAGGTAGTTAGGTAGATTTATAGGTCCCCAAATAGGTAGGTACCTAGATTCATAGGTCCAAAGTATTTAGCTATATAGGCCTCCTGTAGGTAGGTGGGTGGGAATATAAGGCCCTTGTAGGTAGGTAGGTATATAGGCCCTCCAGTTAGTAGGTAGGTATAGAGGCCCTCAGTAGGTATGTATATAAGCCCCTAATAGGTAGGTAGATTTCTAAGCCCATTGTAGGTAAACATATAGGGCGCTTGTAGGTAGATATATATGCCCCCTGTAGACCATATTACACTCTAATGTAAATGGCTATGAATGGTCTGTGACATTTGGGCGCTTCTCACCTCCATTAAATGTGCATGGAATTGTGTGGCATTCATCACCCAGTTTCGCAGGGCATTGTTTACAATGAAGCGGTCATCAGTGTGTGACATAGCCAAAGGACTCTTCCAGTCTCTCTGTGTCTCTGTTGCAAACTGTTGATGAAACTTTGTGACACTCTAAGATCAGTGGCCATTTCTTTCTGAGAGCATCCTGCTTGAAACCTCATAATATGGAGGTACTGTTGATCAATCATAAGATGTTGTCTTGGTCTCATGGTGTCAAATTGTGAACAGCATGATGAGGAGGACTGTTTAAATCCCAATTCAAATTGATCCCCTAAATTTATTGGGTGATTCAAAGATCAAACACCTGTTGTAAATGTTTCCATTAAGGTCCTTGTTAGAGATCAAAAAGTTGTACTAAAATACTGAACAGTTGGAAATGTGCGTTCTAAAGTTAAGAGATGGTCTCATTTATTTAAAAAAAAATTCAAGAAATTTTATGTTCATCCACAAATTTCAACCAAAAGACAAATATCCCTAAATTCTTGTGAGTAGTATATCTAATTAACAACAGAAAACAGGATAGGAAAGCTTCTGTGTGTAGGGAAGGTTCTGTGCTAATTGTTTTCAGCTCCTGCCTGGTAATTGAGTACTGCAAATATGCCAGTGTTGCTTACCCCACATGGTAATTTTGTTGTTTAAGCAGAAGCCAAACAATTATTATTTTTTGTGTTGCAATTGCGGAAATCCTTCTAGAGGGTTCCGGGATGTTGTCATGGGTGACTTACTCTGTCTCAGGGAATTTTGATGCAAAGCTTACAGAAGTTTGTTACATGTTCTGTGAAAACAGCACTGGTTTTCTTATTGGAAGGGTTCTCCAGTTGAAAAAAATATTTTGTTGTTTACACTTTTATAAAATCCTAAGGGTTTCACAAGGGGTCCTCTATTATGAATCTTCAACTTCTAGCTGAGTAGAAAGCAAATTCATACAGGGTCTCTTGCTTTGGAGGACTTCTCTTGGCCTGCATTAAAGGGATTTTCTCGCTACAAAGATCATGTTTCTAATAATGCGGACAGTAATAATAAGCATTTTTGTAATCGGTTTGTATTACCTAAATCACTTAGATAGTAGATTGAGCTAAATGTGCACTCACTATTTCTGAACTCCTTTCGGGACACACCCCCTTTTTTGTGATTGGCTGGTTGACATTTCATTCAGCCTGTTGGGACACGCCCCCAGATGGAAAACAACCCGGGCACACCCACCTTGCTGTGATTGGCTCCCCTGCACACTGGGGGCGCATTAGATCGGGCTTTTCGGTTTTTTTTGGCTTTTACTGCGCCTCCCAGTCCGAATCCCCTGTGGGACCGGGGATTCCAGTGTTAGGGCATGCTCGCCACTTTCAGCGCGCCCGCCTTGAAGGGGGGGGCAGTGAGCGGGGGTTTGGGGGGCGCGGGGTAGGCTTCCGGGGCGGGAGCGGCGCGCTCGAAAACTCCGAGGCTTTTCGATGGCGAGTCGGCAAAGCGGGGCCAAATCAAAAATCCCCCGGCGGGACATTAAAATACTGTAAAAATCTGAAAAGAGGGTAATTTGGCTGAGTGGGGGGGGGCTAGCTAGCCAATAGAATAGGAGCGACAGAGACCCATTAAACCCTATAAATTATGACCAATCAGAATGGAGCGAAAAGACCCATTCTAGTCTATGGAGAAATTTTTAGACCAATCAGAATCCACGGGGGGGATAATTCAAATACAGAAAAAAGACAAAAAAAGATTGTTGGCTGGCTAGGGGGTGCTTGGCTATCCCAGCCAATCGACGCGAGCAAACTTCCTCCCATTAAGTCTATGGGGAGAGGGCGCACTAAAATCCGGCGCTCGCGCCGTGCGGCATAAGTTTTAATAAAAAAAATTTTTTTATTAATGTAAAAACATTACAGATAAAGAGCCAACCCTTTTTCTTTAAAAATAAAGCAGTTTAAAAACTCGAACAACGCTTTTGTCGCCGAACCGGCGTACATAGGGAATTGAAAATAGAGGAATTGCCGGGAAATACAGTAAATCAAATTGTTTTTAATATTTCATTGGTCGGCAGAAGCAGCCAACAGAATAGGAGCACAAAGACCCATTATATCCATAAAAATTTGGGGCCCAAAATCGAATAGGAGCGACAGTGCCCATTCTAACCTTGAAGGAGTATTAAACAATCAAAAGGAGCGAAAAAAGCCCCATATATCCTTGAAGAATTTGGACCAATAAAAATAAAAGGGGGGCAGTTCAAAAAACAAAAAAAAGACAGAAAAGAGCTGATTGGTGAGCTAGCGGGGCTTGGAAAACCCAGCCAAATCAAAAAGCGCAAGTACTTCCCCATTAATCTAGGGGAAATGGGCGCTCTGAAATCTGGGCCTTCACGGCCGTGGGGCTTTAGTATTAAATTTAAAAAAAACATTTTTTTAAGTGTAAATCATTATCAAATAAGGCAAACCTTCTTTACTTTAAAAAAGCGTTAAAAACCCAACAACGCGTTTGTCGCCGAGACCGCGCCCCCAAGGGAAATTGCAATAAGAAAATTGGGCCGGGAAAAACAGAAATTTAAAAATTTGTTTAAGTCTTTGTTGGTCGGCATAAACCCCAATCAGAATAGGAGCGAAATGTCCAGTTAAATCAGAGCGCAGTACTTCTCATAGAGTTCTATGGGGAAAAGAAATTCTGAGCGTGCTTGTGTTTGGAAAGTTAAAAGAGGCCCGTATTTGGGACCAAGGGGAGAGAAAAAAGGCACGCCCCTAGAGTTTTCTAATACAATCTGAAATCAAAACTGTACACGCCGAAAATAAAATTTAAAAGATACAGAAGGGGCCCTGATTGTAATAAAAAAAATAAAATAGGGGGGAAACAAAAAAAAAAAAAATTAAATCAATAAAATCTTTTTATTTCTTTTTTTTCGTTACCAAAGGACAATATATGGGTTCAACGAAAATAAAAAAAATAAAATTATTTATTGTTTTAATTTTTTTTTTGTTACCCCCTTTTAAATTTTTCTTTTTTAACACAGGGGGCAATTTTGTGTTAAAATTTTGATTTGGGCCTAGTACAGTTTTTATTTGTCCTCGGGAAAAAGCGTTGTCGGGTTTTTAACTGTTTTATTTCTAAAAAAGGGTTCTGTTTTATCTGAAAGTTTTAAACACTTAATAAAAAGTTTTTTGATTAATACTTCATGCCGCACCCCCGCTAAGAGCGTTTGGGCGGGATACCCAAGCCACCGCTAGCTCAGCCAAACAGCTTTTTCTGTATTTTTACTGTTTTTGAACTGCCCCCTTTTTATTTTGATTGGCCAAACTTCCCTAGGATATAATGGACTTTTTGCTCCCATTTGATTGGTTAATACCCTTCATAATTTGAAATGGGCCCCGTCGCTCCTATTCTGATTGGGCCAAATTCCATAGGGTATAATGAGTTTTTTGGGGCGCAGCCCAATCACCTTTTTCGCATTTTTTTCAGTTTTTTAAACGTCCCCCCGTGGGTTCTATTGGCTAAACTTTTTCCATAGGCTACAATGGTCTCTGTTCCCCCATTCTGATTGGGTGAGGGAGCCAAGTCCCCGGGGGCTTAACCAATCCCTCTTTTCAGCTTTTTACTGTATTTTGAACTATCCCCCCCTGGATTCATTGGTCAAACTTCCCCATAGGTTTTTTAAAGGTTCACTGTCGCTCCTATTCTGATTGGGCCCCTTTTATGCCGACCAATCAGAATACTTTCAGAATTTGAAAATTTCGTATTCCCCAATTTCCCAAAATCCTAAATTCTTGAATTAGGAATTGTAAAGGTTTTTTTTTATGTATTTTTTATTTTTTTGGTTTCAGCTCTTTTCCCGAGAATGTTTAAAGCCCTTTTTAAAGGGGATTTTTGTTTTATACTCCGCCCCCATGGAATATTTCTCGTGTTCCCCGCCGTCTCGCACGGACTGTTTTTCGGCGCAGTCCCCCACGGCCCAAGTCCCGCATGCGCCCCTGTCCCCGCACTGTGCCCCACACACACTGGGGGAGGCCAGGGGAATTTTCCCCCCATGTGTGAGTGCGCGCCTCGGGCAGGAATCTTAGGGCCCCGCCCGCATGCGCTTCGGGCTCCTAAACCATGGCCCCGGCGCGCGGACTTTTCCCCGCATGTAGAGGCCCCTACCCCCGGCCCGAATCATAGGAGCCCCCCGCCCTTGCGCCCGGACCCACACTCCCCTAAAAACGGCGAGGCGCGGCGAATTTACATGCTAGTATATGGCCCCCGGGCCCCGACATAAAACAGGGGCAGATTTCCCCGCCCGGGAAAAGACGGAAAGGGCCCCCGCCCGGCGGGATTCATAAAATTTGGGCCCCCTTGTTTACTCCCCTCTAATGTGAAAGAGCTGCCTGAGAGGGTGTGTGTGTCAGGTATGTTCACAAGGGTAATTTTGGCGCGCATTTCACCCGTATTTGCCTTTAAAAAACAGGCGAGATGCACGCTGAAATTAAGGTTTTCCAAGTTTTTCATAGAGAACTATGGATTTCGCCTTCCTCCCCTCGTAAAAATACGATCGATTTTTACGCGCGGGGGGTAGTGCCATGTCAATTTTTTGCGGGGAATACGTGTTGCAATTTTAAAGCATTCTAGGGGCCGGCGGGCTGCTGGCCCCCGTGCCGCAAAAATACGCTAATCACCCGACTCCCGAAAGGCACGCTGTAGCGGACAACTTTTTGAGTCGAATTACTGTGAAAAACCCTGGAGAAAGTGGGCAGCCCTATGTGATGGTCTCCCCGGATGGTTCTATTTATGGTAACTAAAGATTCACTCCCCCCCTCAATAACATTTTTTATACCCCCGTGCTCCCCCTTATAACCCTAAAACATTTCTTTCTCCTTCTAAACAAGGGGAGGGAGGGGGGCAGAGGCAAATTTTTAAAAACTTGTTCATCAGTTTTGGGCTGTGTGATAAAATAATACACAAGAAGGAGTGGTTACAAGGAGTTTTTAAGCCGGATTGAGAACTCTGCCCCCATGAAGCATGAGAACCTAACCAGAAAGAGGAAAAGCAGCCAAAGCATACAGGGGCTACAAAGCTGACTCCTCCCCCCCCCTGCACACACAGAATTGATGACCGCCCTTCGGGGGAACTGCCTCCGGAGGGGATAACCCTACTGGGGGGAAAAAGACTCGCCCCCCGTTTTTAAAATGAAAACTTTTCGCACGCTGAGTGATTCTTTTCAACGTAAAACCCCTTTTAAATAAAACCCCTTTGAATATATAGCAATGTGTAATGCCTGAATGAACATTTTATTCTACCAGCAGACTTTCCCACAAGTCACAACCAAATCAAGGGCTCCTAGCAGTGCAGAACCTTTTAAATCAGTGGAATGGATAGAGGGTCATAGACATAGCTCAAATTAAAGAACAAAAAATCGAAAAAATTGCAAAATCCAATAACCCTTTGACCAGCCGTACTGCAAAAAAAACAAAGGAGAGGAAAAAAATTTGTTTCCCAAAAAACATAACTTTTAACCACTAAATTCGTTAAAAATATTTAAATAAAAATACAAAAATCACTAATTTTGAATATGGGAGAGCAGAAAATATTTTAAAACCTTCCCTAACAATGTTATACCCTATCAAATAATAAGGAAAAATGGGATTGTCGCCCCGTTTAAGGGCGCTCTGTAACAAAGGGGCCCTAAGATAGGGAAACCCCTAGAACAAAACCTATAGGGATCCCTTTCAAAAGAGCTATTACAAAAATTGGTCCTGCCCCCTACATGTTTCCCAACCATCCTTTAAAAAAAAATTAAAATTGGGTTTCCCTCGGGGACCCATTGGAGAAATAAATAGACCAAAAATAAAATTTTGAAACGGGAGAAAATTCCAAAGAAAACCCAAAAAAATCAGGGGGTATTGCTAGTTATGGTGGAAAAATCCCTTTGTAACCCCCCTTTAAAAGGGGTAATGGGGGCCCCCAAAATTAGTATAAGTTTTTACATCCAAGAGTTTGCAGGTAAAATCCCCTTTAAAAGAAATCCCCAAAAAACTGCCAAGGAAAAGAAAAAAGTCCCTTTTATTTTAAACCTAAAATTAAAAGGGTTTGAAAACCCATAGGGGGGGAAAACCCCATTGTACTGGAACTTTTGGGGTTAAAATTTAAATAAAAATTTTTTTAAATTTTTCCCATAAACAGGTTAAAGTTTTAAAAATTGTCGAAAAAGAACATTTCAGTGAATGTAGAACATATAAAAAAAGGAGGGGGGGGGGAAAAGGGAAGGGTAAAAAATAACGGGCCCATGTCATCGAAGCAGAGTGGAACAAATAATAGCCATACAGATTACAAAGAAAGAATAAAGCAAGTTGGAATTGTAACTTTTAATCATTTTTGTAAAAATTTTTTATGCATTTTTGGGGGACAAAACAAAAACAAAAAAAAGATTAAAGCTAATGTAAATACCAGAGGGGGAAACCAGAGAAACCTTTTGGGGATTTGTAAACTTAGGGAAAGGTGGGGAGGTTTTAAAAACCAGACATTCTCAGCTGTAAAATTATAAGTATTGACTTTTACGAAAAATTGAGTTTAGGGGAAGGGCGGGAAACTTTTCCCATTTTTAAAGGCTATTCAGTTCAAATGGCTTCGGACATAAAAAAGAAATTGGGTGGGGAATAAGATGGGAGGAAAGGAAAAATTAAATAGAAGATTTTATTCCCAGCTGTCCCCCGGGCAGAAGAAGAAATAGGGACTTAAAAAGGTCCGAAAATTTTAAAATTTCCACGTCCCCCCAAGACCTAACACAAGGGGCGCTCCACCAAAAGTGTAATAAATTTACCTCGAGAACCACAAAATCTCCAGCGGGCGGTTGAGTAAATAAAACAATATGAATTAATCCAATGGGTAAAACCAGAACAAAGGGTTTTTTCCCGCATGGTTTTTTTACGTGATTAATACATTTAAAGATTTTCCCTAGTTTTTGGGCCGGGTTTTCCCACTTTTCCCCAAAGAAAAAACCCTTCCCCAGTTCGCCCCCCAAATTTAACTGAAAAATATTGGTTTTTTCAGTCACACCCAAAGAGAAACAGAGAGGGAATTTTAAAATTATCGATGGGCCTCGTTCAAAAACCTTTTTTTCAAAAAGAAAAAAATTTGTGGGAAATTTGGGGGGAAGTATGTGGGGCCTTTGGAACTTTCCAGGGTTGAAAAGGAATGTCGGACCTGGGGGGTTAAACAGGGGCCCCCTTGGTTTTGGGAAGCTAAAATTTGGGTTTTAGGGCCCTTTCGGGGGTTTAAGAATACGTCAAAAAAGATCCCCAAAATTGTAAGGATTCCCTTGGGGGCCCCCAACTGTGCTAGGGCAGATTGGGGGATCCCGCATAAAAGGAAAAAAAGGGGAAAATGTGTTCCCCTTTTTATGCACCAAATTTTGGGGAACCACAAATTTTTTTTTCCACACTTTAGCTAAAAATTGGGGGGGGTTTTGGGAAATTTTTCAAAAAAAGGGGGAAAGTTTATTTCCCCAAAAAGTGAGGGGCCCAACAGGTTTTTTTAAAGGGAAAGCCATGGGGAACGGGAAACTGTTTCTACAGTAGCCCCAGGTTGCGATTCCGGACTATTCCAAAAGGTGTTAATGGTTCTAAAACTCGCAATGTTTTAAAAGCGGGAAAGATTAGGAACGGGAAAAGCCCCTTTTCCGTCAAAGGGGGTTTGAAGGTGTTTTTTTACTAAGTTTGGTTTCTTTTTACCCCAAAACAAAGTCGAGAAGAAGTTGTTGGAGTTTAGAAAATGCTGCGGGGGGGAAAATAATAAGGGAATTGTCCAAATTTGGTTAGTATTTCGGGAGAAAAAGCATTTTGGATACTGGATTTGTGCCATTTGAAAGGGGTAATTTGGGGGAGGGCGTCCTTTTTTCCTCTGAAAAACTCTGTAAAAGGGCCCTTGGTTTAAATTAACTTCCCATTTTTTTTGGAGGTCAGAGAAAATTTTTTAAGCCCAGATATGGACAGAGAAGGAGGACCCTTTAAATTGATTTTGGGGCAGGGGGAATTGACCCAAGGGGGCGAACAGGTTGGGGGTTTGGGAACCGAAAGGGGGTTTTGGGCCCGTTTTAGCTTATAAATTTGGGGACAAGGAGTACTGATTAAGGGTGTCTAAGAGGGCTGGAAAAGAAGACTTTGGATCTTTTACATAAAATCAATATGTCATCGGACAATAAAAAAAAATTTTTTATGGTTTTTGAGTTAAATTTTAGAATCCTTTTAAACAAAGGGGGTTACGAAAAACTGGGGCCCGTAGTGGTTTCTACACATAGATCAAATATTAGCGGTGGAGAGGGCATCCTTGTTTGGGTACCAATTTTGTGATTTGGGGAAGGGTTTTGGAGAGAGAACCACAGTGTAAAACTTTTTTGATGATGGGGTTTTTGGGAAAGAGATAGAAAGCTTTCAGGGAAAGGACCCCTTTGAACCCAAATTTTAATTTGAACTGCTTTCAAATTCGAAACCAATTGGGTCCAAACGAAAGCTTTCTCTCCATCAAAAGAAAGCAGTACTGTGGGAATATGTGTTTTTGAAACTTTGTGGGAGGATGTTTAATGATTCTTTTAGTCCTATCCCCAGTCTTCCCGCCTTTTTCAACCTTTCTTGGTCAGGGTGGATTAAAATGGGGAAGGATATCGGGTTAAAACCCTTTTTTAAATATTTTGGGGAATAGTTTAATATCGTTGGGTTTAAAAAGAGAGATGGGCCTGTTTGTTTAAACAAATCCAAAGGGGTTTTCCTTGGGTTTTGGGATTGTTGTAATGTTTGGTGACAAAAACTCTGGGGGGGGGTACCCGGGAGGTTTAAAGGGGGTCAAATGCACCCTTTTTTGGTGGGGGTGTTAAAAATTTCAGGGAAAGATTTTTGAAATATTCGTTTATTAAAACCATGGCCGGGGGGTTGTTCAATTTAGCTGGGGGTTGTTCGTTTTATTTCAATTTCGTGATTGGGGGCCCTTTAACCCCTTAATTGTGCAGGAGAAAGGGGGGGGAAGGGGAAACCTTAAATTTAAAAAAATTACCTTTATCTTCCTTTGGGGAAAATTTCCCGTGCATTGGGGCTTTTTCCCTTTGGTTTTGACACAAAAAAAATTTGGTCCCTTTCCCTTGTCATCTCCCCCTAGACTACTGCAACATCCCCAAATGGCCTCCCACGCACCCCCGCTCCCCCCCCAATCCTTTCCCTTTAAATCCCCCCTGCCCTCTTATCCACCCTCTCCCCCCGCTTCTCCTCTTCCCCCTTTCCCCCCTGCCCCAAAACCCTTTACGGCTTTCCCTTTGCCCAGCGAATTCATTTTAAACCCAGCAAAATTCGACCTACAAGGCTTCCTTTACCTCTCCCCTTTCCCCTACACCCCTTTCCTTTAATTCCCCAAAAAACTCCCCTCCAAAGCACTCTCCGCTCCTCACAGGGCCTTTCCCCTTGCCCCCCCCCTTATCAGCTCCTCACCCCAAGTCTCCAAGACTTCTCCCCGGGTTCACCCCCAACCCCTTGGGAATCAATGCCCCAAAAAAAATCCGAAAATTTTTTTCCCCTCTCGCCCGCTTCAAAAAACAAACCCGAAAAAACCCTTTTTTGGCTTGCCCATAAACCTTCACTATACTTGTCACTACTTCCTCCCCCGACATGTCTGCCCCTCACCTCCTGTCTCTTGACCCCTCCTTGTAGATTGTAAGCCCTCGCGGGTAGGGTCCTCTCTCCCTCTGTCGTGCCAATTGTCATTAGCACTGTACTCGTTTGACGTATGTACTGTATGTAACCCCCTCGAATGTACAGCGCCCTGGAATCAATGGCGCTTTAAAATAAATAATAATAATAATAATAATAATAATGGCGCTTGGAGGAGGTCCGAACAATTAGGATGCGCTCCTAGTGACTCCATAGCTTGAGCGAGTACCTCAGCGAATCAATCTACCGGAGCCTGACGACGTCTGGTCTGCTTTTCAGACCAAAGCGGGGAGATGAGGTTTGGCTTGTCTTTTCCTTTACGTATTGGGGTGTTGGTAGGAGTGGTCATAAGACCCCACGAGACAAGGGTGTCACGCAGTGCAGAAGGAAAAGTGGTGATGACAGTATTGTTATCTTTGGAGATTATCAACTTGACTGGGAACCCCCAGTGGTACGGAATGTTATGTTACCGAGGCACTTTGGTGAGAGGAGCAAATTCTTTGCGGCGTAACATCGTACCCGCCGAGAGATCTGGAAAGATGGAGAGGTCTTTGAATCTGTCAGGCAGACAGGAACAGGAACTCCTTTGCGGAGGGCTCGAAGCAGGTTGTCTTTGGTACGATAAAAATGGATCTTGGCGATCACATCCCGGGGGAGTGAGGGGGAAATATGCTTAGGTTTGGGCAATCTATTAATCCGGTCTACTGTAAGATCCAGAGTTGTGGCTTCCGGAAGTGTGATAGCTATGAGATCTTGTAGGAAAGGGAGCAACATTTTCAGAGGTAACTGATTCGGGAATGCCTCTTATCCGGATGTTGGATCTACAAGACCAGTCTTCCAGTTTCAAGAACTTTAGAGGACAGTCTCGGCGGACTTCAATCCTCCAGGGCATGAATGGGAGTCAATGAGGAGGTTATGTGATGTTGCAAATCATCCAATTTTTGTTTTCTATGTGGTCTGTTTTCTGGAGACCAAGGACGAAATATCTTCCTCTTGAAATCAGTCCATCATCTGGTTTTTTGAAAGTCGTTTTGGAGGTGCTTCTCTAAAAGAAGAAAATCAGTTGACGGTAGGGTTTTTCAGTGATGTTGGTCCTACTGAATAACAGTCCTTGTTGTTCCAAGTCCAATGAGTCAGCATGAGATGTAGTGAGGTGAGGACGGGGGGAGGCTAATAGCTCCTCTCGGAGGTTTGGCCTAGAGGAGGCTGCTGGAAAGAACTCAGTGAGTTTTGCGGTTTCTTAGTTGGTTTTTTTGTGTGAGGTGCTCCCATTGTGTATAGCTGAAGAGTTCTGGCTTTCAGGGGTGAGGAAAGTACCTGGGGTTTGGAGGTTTGATTTGTAGTTGACTTTTTTTTTTTTTTCCCCAGATGAATGTGGTACACGAAGTATGCTGGTGTAAATGATGTTCTTCTCATGGGGACTAGCTGCAAACAACCATATTCCCGCAACCAGCAGGACAGGTCAATGTAATGCTGTCTCCGGGATAGCTTTGCTGCGATGAGTGACGTTTGTCAGTATTCTGCTGCAAGCGGGAATGTGAAGATTGGCAGTGATGCGGGGATTACTGTATGTATACTATACAATTGGAAATGGACATCAAAGTTATCACGTAGGAGGCTGGTCCTTCGGTTAAGACTGACAGGCAAGTGGCAGTGAATTTTTTCCGGTAAGGATCTAGCTTGCCAGGCAAGCTTATAGCCTCCAATAGTGGGACAGGTCAGGTATAGTGCGACCTGTTGGATAGCTTGCTGCACAGTAAATGTGTTAGTATTTTAGCTGAGTAAATGGTGTTAAGCTAACAGTGGCATCGGAAGTCCCTTCGATCAGGTAGATTGAAGAAAGACATCTATATGGTCCACCGCCAACGTATATCTGTTGATGTTTTTTTAAAAAATAGCAGCTTGAATCCTTTAGAATGCGATTTCGAATAAAGGCTCTCCAGATTATATTCTGAGACAAGCTACCAAAACGGCCCTTAAAAAAGATCGTACTTCATTGTTACACCTAAAACCAAAACCCGCCTTGAGGTTTAAATGAGGACACCAAATACGAAATGTAGGGACTTTTGATGATGCCAGCCCCGTTGGTCCGACAATTCCCTGAAGAAAACTCTGGCACATCTTAAGGATGGGACCCAATTCTTAGTACCAATAGATGTCTTTCCATCAATCTCCTATCGAAGGGGCAAAAATCTGAGGGACCACCTGGTGAATAGCCATTATGTCGGTCCTAAAAAGGAAATGTGGCTATGTAGACCAAAGGTCTCTTTTAAGTTTGGAAATTGCTCTTTTTGTGACTTTATGAAAAAACAACCAAATTTGTTGATGTTCAAGTGTACCAAAACGTTCCATATTAACCATTCATTAACTAGTAAATCATCCTTTGTGGTTATTTGGTGACTTGTAACCTGTGGATTGAAATACTGTGGGTAAAACCACGAGACAGTTGCTCGTAGAGTTGGGGAACATCTGGTGCGACTACGCCATCACGAGATACCCCAATCGCACGGCATGTGCAGGCTAATTCATGATGGCGATCCCAAATGCATCAATTGGAGAGGTATATTGATCGCATTATTCCGTTCCTCATAGACGAGGCAATTTGGATCGAACTATAGCTGTCCAGAGGGAAGTTACTGGAACGTATATCTATTGAAACACCAGGGACCCCTGTGGCCCTAATGACCAATTGACTTTCAGCATTTACTTTTAAGACCACTTAAACTAACCTGTACTCAATGCACATAGATTTCCAACATATATTTATGATTTAATTGGATTTCAGTTCAGCAGGTACCTTTAAGACCATATATACTAACCTGTATTTAAATGTAACATAGACTTCCATACATTCATATATATTCAGGTACATCTGAGTATCACATATATCTATCTCTTCCATGATCGTAGCGATACATTTCTGTCCTTACTTGGAGTTCATACAGGTGAATTCCCTGTTCCCTGCCACTAAATGTCGCTCCTTCTATCTTTTGAACTATAGCTTTACTGCAATATGATTCAGTACTGAAATACACGGCGTGTCTGCATCCTAGCGCAGTGATAAAATATTATAAAAAACCAAAAAAAATATTTAACTACATCGCACATACGCAGTTACCATAAGACCCCATCAAACATAGTTTACTAGCCGGGACGCACTAGATGACGTCATCAGAGGCCCGCCTTGTTTCCGCGCGCATAAACTCTTTGTTTTCTCAGTCCTCGTCGTCTCACATACCGACAGCCACGCTGCGCTGGCCCGTGCACGGGCAGGAAGACGGATACTTCCTTTCATTATAACCAAGTAAGTTCCAGTACAATGGGTTCTCCCTCTATGGTATACAACTTATAGTATAGTGGAGTAATGGGACTTTTTTCTTTCTTTGCATTTGGTGATTTCTATAATGGAGTTTACCTGCTTCTCTTGGTATGTAAAAACTTATACTAATGTGGACACCTCAGTACCATTAAGGTTTACAGGTTATTGTCACCATATCTAACAATACCCCCTGATTTTCTTTGATATCTTGGATTACTCCTGTTGCATATTCATTTTTTGGTCTAATTTATTTCTCCAATGGTCCCCTGAGAAACCATTTAATTTTTTGATGGATGGTTTGAAACATGTAGGGACTAGGACAATTTTTAGTAAATACTCATAGATGGGATCCGTATAGGTTAATGTTCTAGGGTTTTCATATCCTTAGGGCGACTTTGTAGAACGGGGCGCCCTATCGTGGGACAATCCTGTATTTTTCCTATTATTTAGATAGGTGTGTATAACAGTTGATCAGGGAAGGTGTAGATATAGTGTCCTGCCTCGCACATACTTCATAGGAAATTAGTGATTTAGTATTCTGAAAGTACTGTTTAACGAATATAGTGATTAAAAGTTATGTTTTAGGACCATTTTTTCCTCTCCTTTGTTATTTTTTCATAGACATAGCTATAGCCACTGCTTCTGCTTAAAGGGCTGTGAAATTGCAGGGCCCATTCAGGTGCAAGTACAGTGTAACTTTTTGTAGCTAATAAACATCTGCTGTCTACCTCTGCTATGTAGTTTCCCTGATATTTGGTGTTGATATCCAGACCTTCGAGATTGGCTTATGCTGCTGCTTCAGTTTTAGCATTGTACTCTGGGGCTCAGGGGAGTAGCTAAGGACTCATGGGCCTGGGTGCAGAACTACAGCTTGGGGCCCCACTAACCCCAGACACCATCTGTTGACCAATAGTTTTCAACGACAGGTTCCCGACTTGACAGATGTCTGTGGTGTAGCGTGCTGCAGAAAATTATTTCTGTCCAATAGAAGAAAATGTATTCCAATTGCGGCCAAAGAAAAATAAAGCCAAAGTGTCTGTTCCCTCCTTTCCCTTCAAAGAAAAAAATAAAATGGATAAAATGCAATTGTGCTTTTGTTTTTTGTGTTTAGTTGTTGTTGGAGTTTACACTGTACAGTTTAATTGACTTATCTGCATTCTGGCAAGTCACTATGTATACAAGTGCAAAAAATACTGCCCACATTGATACCTGCATGTCATAACTATATAGTGAACTAATACCACCATAATATTACTGACCAAACCAGTATAGCAAGACCAATATTACCAATACCTACAATATACAAGGACCAAATAATACCCCACATATCACTACCATATAGTGACTAATACCACCATACTCTTATTGAGAAAACCAGTATACCAAGACCAATAATAACAATAGACAAGCACCTTTTAATACTGGTACATCATCATCATCCCCACATACCACAATCATAAATGGTCTGAATAATAGCAGAGTACTGTTACCGAATGTAAACCGTTACACTAAGACCACTATTACCTCCATGCAGTGACCATATAGTGGTAGATGGCAGTGTACACAGGCAGACATATAGGTCATTACAGTGCAGTTACATTAGGGCCTCACAGGTGACTGATGAGCCATTCTTTTCTTTTTCATCCGGTCCAGACCACCATGATGACTTCTCCCAGCCACATCTTGTCCTGCAAGTTCTACACACAAACTATAGAATCCAAACAGTGAAAGTGCCCCCAACCAACTATAGGGTCCTCATTTGTGCCACCAGCAGGTATGAAAAAAACTTTGAGATTCTTAGTTCACATTTTTTGATCAAAAAATGTTTAAAGCCACCCCCGACTATCAACGGGATCTCAAGGCGGTGGTCCTACACATTTTTACCCTCATCATTTGAGTCCAATTCAGACTTCTAACTTGGGTCAACAGACCTCCATAATCCAGAGAGAAATCGTGGTTTCCAACAAGGTTTTGAAGCGCTATTTCAAACAAGGTTTTGATCAGGTTTTGGACGAGGTTTTCAACACTGTTTTCTTTCTGAAACACCCATACAAATTAATAGGGCAAAACTATGCCGAGGTTTTGAAGTTCTCCATTGATTCCTATGGAGATTTTCAGTGTTGAAAGCGCTTCAAGAATTGACATATCTTTTTCAGTGCCCAAAACAGCATACAAAAAAATGCCTAAATCGCTCATAAAAACCTCATCGTGTGTGAACCACACTGCTGTTTTACATAGGAATCAATGAAAATGAACTGGGGGCATTTTGGAGGCTCTTTTTATGCTATTTTGGAGGAAATGCTCCCAAAACAGCATCGAAAACAGTGTAAAAAAAATCAGCCGTGTGGACATACCCTTAATGTATTTTACTTATATTTAATGTGAGCAACACAAAGTAACGAGTATTTGTAAGAAGTGTAAAGAAAATGATACATGCTTTTCCAAATGACATTTTTTTTTTTTAAGTGTGACGCATGTGTATTAAGCCCCCCTGCCTTGTTCAATATTTTGTAGGACCACCTTTATCTGAATTTCTGTTGGGGTATGTTTCTACCAGCTTTGCACATCAAGAGACTGGAATTTTTGCCCATTCTTCTGCAAAACAGCTCTAGCTCAGTCAGATTGATTGGCAAACCTATGAATATGCTTTGATTTAAACCATTCCATTTTGCTGTACGTTTAGGGTCGTTGTCTTGCTGGAAGGTGAATCTACACCCTAATCTCAAGTATTTTGCAGCGTCTAACAGGTTTTTCTCCATGATTACCATGTATTTAGCTCCATCTATCTTCCCTTCCACTCTGACCAGCTTCCCAGTCCCTGCTTAATTAGAGCATCCCCACAGCTTGATACTGCCTCTACCATGCTTCACAGTGTGGATGGTGTTTTCAGGCTCATGTGCAGTGTTGGCTTTCCTATATACATAGCGTTTGGCATTTAGGCCAGAAAGTTCAATTTTGGTCTTATCAGACCTGAGCACCTTCTTCAACATGCTTGCTGTCTCCCCTACATAGCTTTTTGTAAACTGCAAACAGGAATTCTAATGGCTTAGTTTCAAAAAGTGCTTTCTTGTCACTCTTCCATAGAGGCCAGATTTGTGGAGTACATGACTAATAGTTGTCCTGTGGACAGATTTTCCCACCTGAGCAGCAGAAATCAGATTTAGAAGCAGACTGGTTAATCACAGAAAACACTCCTCAGTGTTTTCGGTATCACATATACCTGACAATTCAGTAACTTTTTCCACAAAGATTTTTAATGAACATCAAAAGTAAAGAGCGAAAGTCAGAGAGGAAAAAAGAAACAAAAAAAACCTTGCCTGTCTTCCTGATCTTTCTCAAATCTCATCCTCAAGAAGTTATCCTGGCTCAGAAAATCACTCAAATCAGACATATCAACTGATTGATTTCTAGATACAAATTTAAAGTATTGTCGTGAGTGTTTTGGGACTGCCTGTTTCCATTCTGTAAGTAATTCTGACCAGCAGTTTTCATTTCAGGTCCTTACAGCAGAATATTCTCTGACAGTGAAACAAGTTTAATCTTTGTTTAGATGGATATCATTTTCTCCACAAACAAGTGAGGATCTCAACTGGTGGCTATGCCAGTCCCACCTTAATCAAGAAAGATCTCTCAAAGCTTTAACAACTCATTATGTACATGTATGCATAATGTCGAGGTTGGGAAACACATGTAAACTCCAAGTGAGTTCAGGAAAGATACCTACTCCAGAAGAAACGTCCCTTTCTTTGACAATCAGGGAACTGCATAATTAGTTCTTAATTTCACACTTTTTGATAAAAAACATATGGTTTCCAATAGACAATAGTGCTACAGTATTCAAGCTGAACAGTGGGGCACAAGATTTCAGTTCATGATGTAAGAGTGCCACCAGATTATGAAGTGGTATGAGCAGAAGTTTCCAGAAAGTTTAAAAATTACATAAGGGGCTTCTTGTACTGTCAAGCAGACTGGTTAAATTTCCTGAATCTGATGGAATGTGGCATGAATCAAGAGATCTTCTTTTAGATCACAGCCAGGTTTAGGGTTCTTGTCCTAGATGCTATGACCTCTAGAGAAAATGCTAATGGAAGTTTTGGTCCCTGGCTAGACAAGATTAGCCCTTGATAAACATTTCATTAGTTGGAAGATTTCCAGCAAAATCTTGGACAAAAAAGCCAAGGCTATTGCAGTCCTTCTTTTTTTATATTTTTATTAACACTTCCATCATAACAAGATATAACATTTTCATACATCATACCGTGGTACATATGTGCAATGTTTGTAGAAATGAATCAGGAGGTAAGTATGCAATCATCAACAAGATACAACATTTTCATACATCATACAGTGGTACATGTGTGCAATGTTTGTAGAAATGAATCAGCAGGTAAGTATGTAATCATCAACAAGATACAACATTTTCATACACCATACAGTGGTAGATATGTGCAATGTTTACAGAGATGATTCAGCAGGTAAGTATTCAGTCATTAACCATGTACCATACAATGGAAGTCATTTTTAACAATTTTAACCTGTATACAGGCTGTGATGCCTGCCTCATGCTCCTTAACTCCTTCGTTCGGGGCCCCCCCGCCCTACAAGAAACACAAAGATTCTCTCCTCTGTATCTACTGTGTAATCGAGATCCAGGAAGAGATTTGAAGGAAAAGAAAAAAGATCTAACACCCCTTAAAACCCGCCCATAAATTTTTAAGTGGGTGTCATGATTAGGTGTTAAAGCATTACTTGGTTTATCGACATCGGCGATATTCGATAGGGGCCCAAAACCATCGAAAAGGGTTTTTCATAGTGAGCAGTCGATTAGGGACAAAGACCTTTAAAAAAGCAAAGGGGAAAGGGCCAACAACACCGTAAATTTTTAAACCCAAACGGGCTGGAGAAGCGGAAATTAAACACCCCAACAACAGTCAAAGGGAAACGTGGCTCCCAATCTTAGGCAACACATTTTGGGTTTAAAAAAACCACAGAAAAAAAAACACACACCATTCACTATCCCTGCCCTTGTCCCAAAAAACCCATGACCCAAAAACCCCCTGCATCACCCAAAAAATTAAAAAGGCCAAAGGAAGTAAAAAATTTAAACCCATCATCTTATTTGAACGGCCCATTGAATATCCCTTTCCGGGAATGCAGCATAAGCCCCAAACCGCATGACCCCCAAATTTTTTTAAAAGGGGCCCGGAAAAAGGAGCCCTTTTTTAACCACCATTTTAGTTTCCCCGGGACTTGACTATACCTGTCCGGGGGCCACACTTTACCCCCCAAACCCTGCATGACCCCCAATTTAAAAAGTGCCGGAAAAAGAGTCTTTCAAAAACCTTTTTTATTTTCACTGGACATTGACAATACCTGCCCCGGGCCACAGCATACCCCCAAACCTGCATGTCCCCACTTTTTAAAAAGGCCGAAAAAGGAGTCTTTAAACCCACCATTTGGGTTTCATTTGGACTTTGACTATACCTGTCCTGGGCCCGGGTTTACCCCCAAAAACCTGCATCCCCCCCAAAGTTTTAAAAATCCCGGGAAAAAAGGATCTTTCAACCCCCTTTTTTAAAAATTTCCCACGGACATTGACTAAACCGTCCGGGGCCACAGCATGACCCGGGGCCGGGAGTTACAGGGGGGTGGGGTGAGAGCCCAGGCTGGCGTCCGTCACTTTTAACACGCGGTTTTAAAAAATGCCCTGATGACGCGCAAACAAAACTGCCCGTGCTGAAGCAGAGTGCGGAAGCGGAAGGGGTGAGAACTCCACCTTTCCTCAGAAACACATTCAATCCCTTTGGGAAGCCCTTGCCCCTCCTTATGATTTGGGGGCCCAAATTTGAGCTTCCCCTTGGAAAACGGGGGTTTAAAACCTCCTTTTTACCCCCGGTCCCCTTTTAAATCTTGGAAATTCTTTTTCTCATTTTACTCAACGTGCTGGAGGAAATGCCCTCGAAACTTTGTTTCTTTCCGTCTCCAACTCCATGCCTCTGAAAACCAAAACAACGGGTAAAGTTTTCCTGTACCCCCCTTTGTACAATTCAGGGGGAATTTTTTTTTAACACTTTTTTGGGGTACAGCAAGTTTTTTATTATTTTTAATTCTAGAAAAACATTTTTTAAAAATCGGTTTGGGAATCCCACCATTTTCCTTTTTTCTCTTTTAAATTTGTATTAAATGGGTTGTCTCAATAAAGGGTTTGAAGCTAGTTAAAAGATTTTGCAAAAACAAGCCCATTTTGAAATATGTGTCCTTTAAACAGTGCCCAAAACCTATTCCTTTTTTCTGACAGCACCCATCACCCTTGAGCCACTCTTTGACCATTGTGAAAAAAAAATTGTCTGTTAGAAACAACATTTTTTATAATACCCCTTTTAGTATACTCCCTGTCACAGCAAAATGCCCCCAAAATTAAAAACATGACCCATGACCATTTTTGAAAATTTTGAAGAAAAAAAGCTTTTAGAAACAAAAATTTTTAAAAAAAAGGGACCTGAATTTTTTTGCCCATTTCAAAGCAGCATTACCCAAAAAAAATTAAAAAAAATGACTTCTCAGCCACTTTTAAAAAAATTTAAAAGGAAAAAAAGCCACTTAGAACCCACATTTTCTGAAAAAAGGGGCCCAAAGTTTAAATTGCTGTATCTCACAGCAACATGCCCAAAAAAAAAAAATTATAATAGGGACTTCTCACCCTTTTTTTTTTTAAAAAAATTGTGAGGAAACTAAACCCAAAACCATTGAAATTGTAAAAAATTTAAAAAAGATGAAGTGAGTTAAGGGAATAGGGTTTTGCCCATAAAACCCCTTGGTGCCCTTTTAGCCCTCCCCCACAGAAAAAACCCAAAAATAAAACTGTTTGGGAATTAGAATAAAAATTGCATAAAAAAATTTAATCTTTTTAAAAAAAATTTTTTTCAAGGGACCTTTTTCTTTTTTAAAGGGGAAAAGGTGAAGTAGACCACAACTAATCGGTAAACCCGGGAAATTTTGGGGCCCAACATCATCAGAGATCCATCCCTTTATTCATCCTTAAATGAAAGTCAAACGATCCACTTTAATCTTGGAAAGCCAGATGCTTTTTGTCTGAAATGATTTCCTCCGGCTGTGCAAAAGGGTTTCCGCTCAGATAGGGACGCGGCGGGCGGGGCGGGAAACAACACCCTATGGGCGTGGCGAGCCAGCTGGGCCCAAATTTCCTTTTTTATTTTTGGAAACCCATAAGCAATTGGCCCGGGAACACAAACAAAAACATCGGTTGAACGCAATAGTCGTGAAAACCATGATCTTGGGCGGGTCTCTGGGTTTTGGGTATCTGTGGCCTGCATTGCATGCGTTGGGGAGTGGTAAAAAAAATTTTGCCAGGGGTAACCCATTACTTCTCCCAAACCTTGCCCGCTGCTCCCCGGGGCTGCTGCCGCTACGGCAATTTTGGAAACTCTAGGGCGTCACTGGGTGGCGTTTTTCCCAAACCTTGACATTTGAAAAAACGTGAAGCAGACGCAACGATGTCTCCATTTTAAATAAATCACAAGGTCCCTTTTTCCTGCTTTTTTAACTCTATTTGGGTGGGGGAAAAGGAAAGTGCCGGGGTTTTTTTTTTGGGTAGGGGGACCCCGGAAAGGGGGGCCCCACCCAAAAACCTTTTTGTTTCATTTTTGAGGGCCCCTTAAAAGGGGGGGGGGGGGGCAATCATGTGGAGGAAATGGAGCATCCCCCCCACTCATTGAGAGAGGGAGCCTTGATTTCCCCAAAGCCTCGGGGTTTTTGAGGGAACTACAAACCATCTTCCTAAATTTTCCCCAAAATTCACCCAACCTTTTTCCCAAAGCAGGGACGTCGGGGTGTCTAAAAATACCTCCTCCTCCCCCTTCTCCTCCTCCCCGCTTCCTCCGGCACAGCTTAAAACAAAACCCCCTGACTTCCCTCGATGATCACCCTGAGAGCGGGAGGGCCCCCTTGCACTACTCTGGACCCTAAACCACTGCCTAATGAAGACCGAAAAAAAATTGAAAAACTGCCCGGGCCTTGGGATTTGATGGAGAAAAGGCTCCGTGTCTGCATCTGTGTCCGCTCCTCCTCCGCCCGCTGGCGGGCCCTGATTTTTTCAGAGTGCCCAAAAACGATGTTCCAGAACAAGATAAACCCAAAAAGGCATGGCTGACAAGGGAAATCGCCCCCACGGACCATTTTTGTGGCTTTTTCAAAACTGGCAAGGATGGTGCAGACCCTTTTTCACCTCCCCCCCTTTCCGGGGGCTCAACACCCCGAGGTCTGCCCCCTTTCCCTTGTCAGGCCATGTGTCACTTCATACGCGAAAAGGCCCAATTGCGCTGTCCCACAATCGCGGGAGCTTTGTGGAGGGTGGAATTCCATTTTTGGTTTCCCACGTCAACAATGAGACTTTTTGACGGGGAGGCCGAACTGACGGGGCAACCACCAGGCGGGACGAAGCAGGGGGCGAACGCGGAAGTGCGAACCCCAGGCCTCGAGCCTTCTTCAGCAGGGAGTCCAGAAACCCCGGGGACTCTTTAGAATTTTTTGGACAACAAGGTTCAGACATTGCCAGGCAAGGGATGTGCTCCAGCCAAACCCAACTTTAAAGGGGGCCCCCCAGATTTTACCCCTTTTTCGCACACCACCTTTCCTGGCCAAGGTTTTTTGTCACCCAGCCAGGCTCGGGGCTTCCTTGTCGGGAGCCGTCCAACTCCGACCGTTTGTGGGCCGGGCTCCAAGGCAGATTAAATTTTAAACGGGCCCGGTTTTCCCCCGGGGACGTAGGGCCCCCAGAGGGCCTTGGGGGAAAGAACCCCCCCATCCCTGCGGTTTTGAAAAAGGTGCGCCGAGCCTGAAGCCACCGTCACCCCCAAGGGCTCCACCTAGCTCCCCCCAGTGACTGTCACAAAAGATATACCCCGGCCCTTTTCCCCGGGTTACTAGTCCATGTGTTGGTGGGCAAAATTTGGGCTTTTTTTCCCGGGCCCCAGATGCAGACCAAAGGCCTTTTAAATTTTAGATGACACGTGCTGGCCGGGCAGGACGGCTTTTTTGGGAAAGAAATGCCCTCGCCATCTGGTAAATTTTGGGGGAGGCGAGGGCCCAAAGAAAGGGCGGAACCCATTGGTCCACCAGGGCGGAAAAAGGGAAATTTCCAAAGGGCCAAAAAACCTGGGAATGCCGACAATTCCCGGCTTTTGGCTTTGGGGGTTGGTTTTTGGTTAAAGTGTTTCTTCAGCTCCCAAACCTGAAGACAGAAGACGGCTGCTAGACTGGGCCCCGTAAAGGCATGCAGGTCCTTTAAAAATGGGGAAGGAGAAAGGGTAGGATGGGGTTTTCTGGTGGGGCTGGGGTACTCGGGCACGGTTTTAGGCAGAAGCCGGGGGCTGAAACCCTGTCAAGAAATCTGAAGACATGGGGAGCAGGAACGCTTGGGGGTGGCGGAAAAGGAAAAGTGCGGAGAAAAGAGGGTGTGACAGTTTGGTTTGGGGGCCCGGCGTCGGTCTGGCCTTTTTTTGGCCCAAATGTTTCCCCCCACTTTAACTCATGCATTCGGGTGCAAGTGACAAGACATGGGTTTTTGGGGGGTTAACCACCCTTTAAAGGTTTTTTTGCCCCTACTTTTGCGTTTTAAAGGGAAAGGGGGCATAAGAAATCGCTGGTGAATCAGAGGCTTGCTTTAAAGAAAAGGGCCCCGGCTTGAGAGGGCCCCGGACCCTTTTTGGGCGGGGGATAAGCCCAGGGGGGGGTTTGGGGCTGACCGTGGGTGGCGGAATCATATCAAACGGACTTCCCGCACCGCCCTCTTTCCCCTTTTTTTGGGGGGCCCGTATTGGGCACTACCCCATCGTCTTCCTCCCGCCCTGATAAGCGCCCGCAAGCAAATTCTGCGGGGGAAAACCCAGGGTGGATCCGAAAAAGTCGTCATCCCTCCTCATTATCAACACCCGGTGACTTGGGCGTCCTGACTTTCGCATCCAAAACTGCGGGGTACAAGCAAGGGGGACTGCAAGGGGTTGCCGACCGCCCGGGATTTTTTCCCGATTGACCCGGGTTCCTTCACCTCTTCTTATGGCATCATTTAAATTGGGGGTCCCGAGCAGACTAAATCATCCTCTTGACTTTTTTAAAATCCTTCTGACCCAAACAAAATTTTGTCAACAAAGAGGTCTTCAGAACCCAAAGGATTTTCCACATTGGTGGGGTTTCACGATTGACAAATTTTGGGGGGCTTTATGTTGGGCGGGGTTGATGAAGCTGATGGGCGACATTTGGGGGACGTGACCGGGAGGGCCCAGAGGAAGGGCTGCAGATGCAGGTTTTTCATTAACCCCCTGAAGGACAGATTGGGGACGATGTTCGTTTCTTTTAAATTTCCCGGGCCCCCCGACCCAGCGATGACAGGCCCGAAAAGGGCCGCAACCCGAAAGATCCCTTTTCAAGCGTTTTGTCGCCAGCACTTGGGAAAGGGGCACCTTCTCTCGAAACCCCTACCTCCATTTGCTAAAACCCCCCCTTTGCTCGCTTACCCCTGCATTTTGCTCCATTTTCAGAAATATAAAAATTTTAGAAAGTATGGAAAAATTTTGGGAAAATCTTTTTAATTAAAAAACGGGGAAAACACAGCTATTTCAAAACCCCCTAATCCCAAAAAAAAATTTTTCTGGGTTCAAATTTAATTGCAAGGGTTTTTATCAAAAAAAACTGGGGCTGGGCAAAAGTCAAAAAACACGTTTTCTGTTTTTGTTTTTTGTATAAAACACGGTATTTTTTTTTCACCTTTTCCCAAAAAACCTGTGATTTACTTTTAGAAAAGCTGTTTTTGGGGTTTTTCTGGAAAGGCGTTTTAAAGAACAAAGCTGGGTGCGCAAAAGGAAAAAAAACCCCGTATCTGTTTTTGTTTTTCCCTAAAAAACACGTTATTTTTTTTGCACCCTTTTTAAATTTCCCCCTTGGGGGGACTATAAAATTGCTTTTTAAGATTTACGGGATTCTCGTCAATGAACAAAAGTGGTCGCAAAAGTAAAAAAAAAAACTATCTGTTTAATGTTTTTTGTATAATACACGGTTTTTATTTTCACCCCTTTTTAATTCACCTTTGGTGACTATAGAATTGCGTTTTAAGATTTTTCGTGATCCCGCGTCCCAAAGAACAAAGGGTGGGGGCGCAAAAATAAAAAAAACCGGGATCTTTTTTTGGGTTTTTGTAAAAAAACACGGGGATTTTTTTGCACCCTTTCAATTCACCTGTGGTGACTATTAAAAAGTGCTGTTTTAAAATTTTTCGGGGATGCGCGTCCCAAAGAACAAAGCGGGTTTCCCCAAAAGGTTTAAAAAACACGT
Source organism: Phyllomedusa bahiana (assembly GCA_025379985.1). Taxonomy (NCBI): domain Eukaryota; kingdom Metazoa; phylum Chordata; class Amphibia; order Anura; family Hylidae; genus Phyllomedusa; species Phyllomedusa bahiana. The sequence continues at coordinate 128,775 of JAODAL010005612.1, forward strand.
ATCTGTTATTTTTTCGTATAAACACGGGATTTTTTGCAACCTTTCAATTCACCTTTTGGGGGACTATAGAATTGCTTTTTTTAAGATTTTTCGGGATCTTCGTCAATGAACCAAAACTGGGTGGGGCAAAAACAAAAAAAACGTATCTGTTAATTTTTTGATAAAACACGGGATTTTTTTGCCCCCTTCAATTCACCTTTTGGGACTATAGAATTTTGTTTTAAGATTTTCGGGGTGCTTTCGTTTAATGAAAAAAGCTGGGTGCGCAAAAGTTCCAAAAAAAAACGTATCGTTTTTTTTCGTAAAAATACACGGTATTTTTTTTGCACCTTTCAATTCACCTGTGGTGACTATAGAATTTCTGTTTTTTAAATTTACGGGATGCTTTCACAATTTAACAAACCGGGGGGCCAAAAGGGCCCCAAAAAAAACGTATCTTTAATTATTTCCGGGATAAAACACGGTTTTTTTTTTGCACCTTTTCAATTCACCGTTTGGGGACTATAAAAATTTCGTTTTAAAGATTTAAAGGGATTTCTGGGGGTCAATGAACAAAGGGTGGGTGCGCAAAAGCAAAAAAAACCGTATCTGTTATGTTTTCGTATAATCACGGTATTTTTTGCACCTTTTAATTCCCCCGTTTGGGGACTATAGAATTGCTGTTTTTTAAAATTTACGTGATGCCGGGGGTCAATGAACAAAAACTGGGGGCGCAAAATCAAAAAAAACCCCTATCTGTTTTTTGTTTTCGTATAATACACGGTATTTTTTTTCACCTTCAATTCACCTGTGGGGGACTAAAAATTGCTGTTTTTTAAATTTTTACGGGATGCGCCTTCAAAAGAAAAAAGCTGGGTTCGCAAAAGTCAAAAAAAACTTAAACTGTTTAATGTTTTCGTATAATACACGGTATTTTTTTGCACCTTTCAATTCACCCGTTGTTACTATAAGAATTGCTGTTTTAAGATTTACTGGGTGTTTCCTCAATTTAACAAACTGGGTCGCAAAATTTAAAAAACACGTACTGTTATGTTTTTCGTATTAAAACACCGGGAAAAATTTTTTCACCTTTTTAAATTAAAACCCGGTTTTTTTACAAAAGAATTGCTGTTTTTTAAAATTTTTGTGGATCCTTTCGTCAAAGGAAAAAAGCCGGGTGCGCAAAAGTCCCCAAAAAAACACTTTTCTTTTAATTTTTTCGGATAATTAAACGGTAAAATTTTTTTCACCTTTCAATTCACCGTGGGACAAAAGTAATTTCTGTTTTAAAAATTTTCGTGGATGCTGCGTCAATGAACAAAGCTGGGGGCGCAAAAATAAAAAAAAAACGTATCTGTTTTGTTTTTGTATAAAACACGGTATTTTTTTGCACCTTTTTAAATTTCCCGTTTGGGGACTAAGAATTGCGGTTTTTAAAATTTAAAGTGGAACTGGGGTCAATGAACAAAGCTGGGGCGCAAAAGTCAAAAAACCCCGTATCGTTATGTTTTTTGGGATAATCACGTTTTTTTTTGCACCTTTCAATTTTACCTGTTTGGGGACCCATAGGAAATTTCTGTTTAAGATTTACGTGGGTTCGCGTCAATGAACAAAACTGGGGGCGCAAAAGGGCAAAAAACACGTATCTGTTTTTTTTACCGAAAAAAAACACGGGGATTAAAATTTGGGAACAAAACCGTGCTGACCCACAAGAATTTTTTTGGGTTGAAAAAATTTTAAATGCAAGGTGGATTTTAAAACAACACCCGATGGAATTGGAAAATTGAAAATAACACCCATCTGAAATGTATACTGATAATAAAAGTGATTTTGCACCTAACAAAGAGACCTGCAGTACTAGAAATTATGGTATCCAAATTAAAATTCAGGTCCCAATTTTCCAGGAAATATTTCAATAGCAAACTGTTTAAAAATAAAGATATTTTCAGGCAATGCTACACTAAGTCCTTTGGGGAACTTTAAACCAGTTTCTTTATAGATAGAGCTTGTCTGGGTTCCCCCCGCGTGGCCCCCCCCCCCCCTTTCCCCCCTTACATTACACGGAAAATTTCTTTAAAATTCTCTAGCAACTACATAAAAATTTTTCAAAAAACCCAATATAAAATAAATGGAAGGATCACAGCTAATAGTAAGGTTTCTTTCTGGCAAAAAATAAACAAAAATTTGCTGAGCTGTATTGGGCCCCAAGGGAAGCGCCCCGTCCCATTCCAATGAGACCCCTGAAAACACTAAGGCTGAACAGGAAACCTGTTTTTAAAGTAATACGAGGGCAGTGAATTTTTTTCCAGCCAATCCAACCATACAAATCCCAGTCATGACGTCCCCACACACATCTCACCCCCGCCTATTCTGTAACTGAAAATTTTCTGGCCGCCAAAATTACAGGGAAACGCCGAAAAGGGGCGATCTTAAAAAGGGGATGCACAGATTTTAAAAACCCTTTAAATTTTCGCATGACTGAAAATTTCGATTTTACCATAAAAACCCCGTGTTTCAAAATTTTTCATAAAATCGCCCAACACTAGCATGATTGTGCCCACCCAACCCCCCCTTTTTTGGCTCTGGTCGCCAGCCCCCCGGCCGGTTAAAACTAAACCCAAAATTTTTAAAAGTAATATTTTTGTATTTTTATCACAAATGTGAACGGTCCCCCTTTTTTCTCTGTAGGTAATTGATTCCTGGCCAACGCACGTGGGCCCGGAATCCCCCAGCACTCTTTTTGGTTAACCATTTTTCGTCCTTGATTTTACAGCCTTTTTTCCCTATCTTTTTATGTTTCTTCCACCAATCACCTCTTTTCGTTCTCTGTTCCCTATTTAAGGATGCCTTACCAGTCCCTGTCCTCTATAAGGTTTTTTTTCCCTTTTTTGCTAGCGTTTCCCCTTCGTTATTCTTTCTGGTATCTGACCCTATTGCTACGCTATTCTCTCCCAGTGATTTTTTACGCGCGCTCGACCGTATTGCCTGGCTATCTGACCCCCCTTTATTTTTTTCTGTCTTTGTTTGTCTGTGTCTTGTGTCTGCACTTAATTAGTGTAGCTCCTAGTCTTCTGGTTGGAACTGACCTATTAAGGAGTCGGGCACCCCCAAAAGGCAGGGACAGTGGTTGGGACCAGTGTCAGGGCCTCACTCTGTTTGTGTCTGTTCGTGTGCCCCTGACCGGTCCCTGACATTATAGCAGGCCCTTACCCTAATCAACGTCCCCTGCGGTTTAATATGAGTACCGACTTGTCGGTCACCGACCGCCTGGACGAGTTGACAACTCAAGTTTCAGGGTATGGCGGGACTTATTAACCAAATCTCGCAACATCTGGATGTCATAACTATCCCGGCACCCGGTCTTGCCGCCACGTCTGTGTCCGTACCTGTCCCTGCTTTTGTAAATCCTAGCGTCCATTACAAATCTAAGATGCTTCTAACAGATCACTTTGATGGAAATCCAGACAGGTTCCGAACTTTCAGAGAATCCTGTCACCTGTTTTTCCACTTCAATTTTTTTCCCACTGAAGCTGAAAAGGTAGCGGTTGTGGTATCTCTCCTCCAGGGCCCACCTCAGGATTGGGCATTAGCTATGCCCCCTGAAGCCCCGGAATTGAGTTCAATTGACAGATTTTTTTCAGGCTTTAGGCCATGTCTATGACAATCCCAATCGTGTGGCATGAGCAGAAACTCACCTGCTATCTATTCAGCAGGGCCGCCGCTCGGCCGAAGACTATTGTTCTAAGTTCCACCAATGGTGTACCATGACCGGGTGGTCTGACCAACCCCTTAAAACCGTCTTCAGACAAGGACTGTCTGATGTGATAAAGGACGCTATGGTCAGCCATCCAACCCCTGAGACATTAAATGACTTTATGACTCTAGCCGTGACTATTGACAGAAGACTAAGGGAGAAACGCAAGGAAAAACATGGGGAGGGGGGGGGTCAATAGCTGGTATTGACCTGGCTAGTCTGACCCCTCTTTATTGTGTTCTGTCTTCGTGTTCTGTCTTCTGTGTCTTGTGTCTGCACTTAATTAGTGTAGCTCCTAGTCATATGGTTGGGGCCGACCTATTAAGGAATCGGGCACCCCCAAAAGGCAGAGACAGTGGTTGGGACCAGTGTCAGGGCCCAGGGCCGGGACTATAGGTAGGCCAAGGTAGGCGATGGCCTAGGGCGCCTCCTCTACCAGGAAGAAAGGGGGCGCAGTTCCATGTGTAAATCGGGACTCGCAGCAGCGCCCGGCTATAAGCAGCAGTCTGAGGTCCTATACTGCTGTCCTCCCTCCGAGCATCGCCCCCCTCACCTCTTCTCAAAGGCGGCTGCAGAGCAGGATGCAAATGACTTCTCCTGTGACTCTGCGACCCGTATAAAAAAAGGGGAAGGACACAACAGGTGAGGAGAGAGGAAAAGATCTGCAGGGAGGGGCGAGCGGTCATTGGAACAGCAGGACTTCGCTCTCCTGCTCCACTGACATGACAGAGCACACTGTCCGCTCACCTCGTCCCTGCAGCACGGAAGAAGTGGCGTCTGTCAGCCCCTCGTAGATAGTGTGTAAGTAGTTTACACACTGTTAATGAGTCTGTATACATTGAGGAGGGGGTGAGGGTCAGAGGATGTGCAGGGACTGCACACCAGGAACACAGGGAGAGAGGGAGATAATGAAAGTCCCCGCCCCCTTCCCCCTCTCCTCATGGCAGGACAGCATGGGGGCTGATGTGAGCAGCAGGATGGCTATTTGCTGCTGATAATCACTGGCCAGATCCAGCTCTATCCCACGGAATGGCCACCCCCACTCTGCACATCCCAGGAAAGGCCACCTGTAAAGTAAGTGCTGTACACACTTTATAACTACTTTATGTGAGCCATCTATCAGGGAAGGAGGGGTAGGGGCTGCCAAGCTACACACTGCTCCATCAAACCACCTGTGCGCTTAACATCTTAAAACCTTAGGCTATCAAACAGAAAATCTTGTATAACACCAATTCATATTTTATTATGTTCTAATTTCTGTCTCTCATAACAAATGTTTGTTAATATATACATGTGCGGACTTCAATAAAAACATGTTTAAAAAAAAAAAAAAAAAAACCTTAGGCTATGTTCACACGGGTTAAATTGGAGCGAATTTTGCCACGTATTTGGAGTGTAATGTGCTCCAATACGAACGGAAGCCGGCCCCGGCCTTACGGTAATCCGCAGTTCTTATAGAGAACTATGGATTACGTCGACGAATACACCACAGGGGGAGATAAGTGACATGTAAATTATTCACGGCGTTTATGCGCCGCTAGTAATGCATATCTATGGGGCCGGTGGGAGCTCCCGTACATACGGCGTAATTACACCCCACAATTGTGCCGTGTGAACCTAGCCTAGGGTATGTTCACATGATGTATTTGCAGGGTGTATTTTAGAGTGTAATTGCACTGCAATATGCCCTAAGTACGCCCGCAAATACAGTAAAATCATAGCTCTCAAAAAATGCTATGATTTAACAGCTAATTCCCCGGCACATACTGTGCGCCAATAGAAAGAAGTGACATGTCACTTCTTTCCAGCACTTAAGGAGGACTGTGAGACTGAATGGGGGCTGGGCTAGAGCATTGTGGGAAGTATGTTCTGTCCAGCGCATACTTCCCATAACAGGCATATAGTGGTATGTTGCGCTGCAAGTTGCCCTAAGGAACAGACTGTAACTATGATAATAGTAGCTCTCATTGAGAGCTATGCTTACTCTCTGTTTTCCCCGACGTGTACTGAGTGGTGATGTAATTTCTTCCTGGGGTATACGAGGGGGATAATGAAAGTAAATGACACTGGCCCTAACACGTACTTCTAAAACACCCAGCGTCTTGTGGTGCGCACAGATATGTGTCACAAGATGCTGTGTGAACATAACCTTTATAATTTCACAGAAAACAAATCATGATGATAATTTGGGAGTGTAAATGTTTCTAATGGGTGCGAATTTAGGCTTAGTGACCAGGGATCTGAGTATGAGTTGTCAATACTGCCCTGCTTGTTATCCCTCATAAGGCACTGTAGATGCCATAAAATGTACCTATATAAACCCTATGGTGTTTAAACTCATACTAGTGTGAAATGCTGGTACTTGTAGTTCCATATCAACTGCCATGGAACCGCATATTTCAGCATGTTCATTCTGCAGCCATACGATTAGGACAACTTTTCTTTTTTTTTTTTTTACCTACACATAGTACTGTAACTATGTCTGGATAAAAAAAAAATCCTCTCCACACTGTTAAGCCCATGTACTGATCAAATCAGATTGTGCAGCACTGTTTCTAATTCATTTAGACACCGCTGCCACAGTCGCCGCAGTGTTTAAAGGGTTAATAAGTGGGGAACGGAGCTGGCTCTGGTCCCTGCTGTGACCGGACAGTATCAGATGCAGATAGCCACGTACACCAGCTTTCTATATAGCAGGATAGCCGAGTTATCCAGCTACATGGAACATTACCAGAACCAGAACGTTTAAGTACGTCCTGTGTCAGTAAGGGATTCAACTATGTTCAAAAGTGCAAATTTTATTGAAAGAGCCAATAAATATAAGTTTGTTATCGATAATGTATATATATTCGTTCCTATGAGTGGTTGTGTTGGCAGGGGGGCCCAGAGAACTACTCTGCCCAGGGGCCCATAGTACTCTTAAGACGGAGCTTCTACAGGTAGAGGAACTGCAGCCTCCCAAAGTGTTATCAGTTCACTGCAATCACTAGTGAAGAGAGTTAACCCTCTCACTGCAGCAAAGGCTTCTTTGTGTCAGAGCACCATGGAATATCTCAGCAATTAGTACAGCTCTCTCTCTTCTTATCACTGACTGTTGATTAAATGTAACCAGAAGTCTGGAGAGTTAACCCTCACACTGCTTCCCTGCAGCTAGCTAACCAGTAATCTCTTTAGGAAGGCAGTGTGAGGGTTAACTCTTCTAATTTGTGGTTACAATCAATTAATCAATCAATCAATCTGGGAGCAGCCAGGGAACTGGACTGAATCCTCCATACCATCAGTGCCCTGAGGAGGACTACAGCTCCCAGCCAGAATGAGCTACATTGACAGTGTCCTTCCTCTAAAGCAGAAAAATGTGACTAGTATACAGTTATATAGCACTAGCTGGAGGATTTCCCTGCCTGTGACACAGCCATGAAATGTAAGGGTATGTTCACTCGGCGTCTTGCCTCCGTGTGGACATATGCTTTTCAGATGCGTCTCTGGGTCTATCAGAACGGACCCAGAGACACATCTAACAATTAGCAGTGAGATTATCACAGCCGGCAGTAACAGACACACAGCGGCATTCACATGAGAGATCACCGCTGCGTGTTTGCATTGTGCCTTTCAGGTCCATCTTGCGGATGCGATCAAAGAAATTACATGCAATTCTTTGATTGCATCCGAAAAGTGGACCCGACTGGCGCAATGCAAATACGCAGCGGTGAGCTCTCATGTGAACGCCGCTGTGTGTTCCTCATAGCCCGGAGTGATAAACTCGCTGCTAATTGTTAGATCCGTCTCTGGATCCGTCCTGTCGGACCCAGAGACATGTCTGAAAAGCGTATGTTCACACAGAGGCAAGACACCGTGTGAACATACCCTAAGGCTGGATTCACACTGTTTTTATGTGTATTTAGTTACTTAAAAACCATGTTTTAAGTACCAAAATACACACTAAAAAACACAACTACATTTTTCCATTGTTCTGAAAGGAAATTTGTGATGTGGTTCTATAAACCATGGCACATACTTTTATGGATATAAATTCCTAATTCGCAGTAAATTAAAAAAAAGTTCCTATCAATCTTTTTTTTTGTTTTGTTTTTATTACATGTATGCAGCATGAAAAACATAACAGGAGCCAGGACTTTAATTAGCCCCATTTTTTGAGACTACTTCACTTTCTTAAATGCAGTGAAATCCATAAAGAAAAGAAAAATAAAAAATATGCAGCATAAGTCCGAGGTTGTCCCATGCATTCTACCATGCATTACATAGTGTATTTTTCCAGAGTAAATAACCAGTCATAATAATATGGCTATTTGTATTTTTCCCTCCTCGCCTTCCAAAAGTCGCCTACATAGACATATGAGGGCTTTTATTTTGCGGGACAAGATTTACTTTCTAATGGTGTTATTCATTGCACCATAGAATATACTGGGAAACCGCAAAAAAATTCCAAGTGGGGCAAAACGTGAAAAAATGTACTTTCGCCATGTTTGCGGGGGATTTTATTTATTACAACGTTCACTGGCTATATGTGTTATATGTATTGTGCAGGTTGACTCAACTCCAACAATAACAAATGTAGGGTTATCTTCATGTTTAAGACCCCTTAAAAAACAAACTCTCCTCATTAAATTTTCAGTCAATAACATTTTTTTTTGTTCATCCACATGTGGATTTGAGTGAGGGGGTCTTTTTTGCAGGCTAATGTGTACTTTTTATTGGCACCACTTTGGTATACATGTAACTTTTTAGTCACTTTTCTTCAATTTTAGGGGATGTGAAAAGACCAGAGCTCCCAAATTTTAGCAATTTCAATTTTCTTTTAATTTGTAAGATGTCAAAAGTGGGGATTTAATTTTTTTTTATATTTTTCCTATAAAGCGGGTGGGGTGCTGGGGGGCCTTTAACCCATTTGCCTAGGGCACCAAAATGTCTTGTCTTGGCCCTGTCAGGGCCTCACTCTGTTTATGTCTGTTCGTGTGCTCCTGACCGGTCCCTGACAGTAGGCCTATCAGTGGCCATGCATTGAGGGAATTACTTTTATTAGTCGTTAAGGATTTGGGAAGTGGAGATTTTCTGTGAACAGGCTGATCTTATCACTCTTAGTGGAGCAGGAATGATGCACTGTCTGCTAGCATATTGTGTATGTTAGGGTCAGTATGGTATTCATTATGATTATGAAGTTGGATTGGTTCCCTTCCACTCAATTGTTGTTGGAGGTACCAGCCCGTAATTACAAAACACGATCACAAGTTCTGTCTTGCTTCCATGGGTAATGTATTATTTGAGCTGCGCGTGCTGTTCTGCTAATTTTCTCAGATTGAGTTTGAAATCCAGGGGCGTGTTCTTCCTCTCAGCAGGCGTGTCTCCCCTCCCAGGAGGCGTGTCTCCCCTCACTGAAGAACTGTGACATCATCATTTTGTTTGAAGCAGGGGATGCAGAGGGTTGTCTGGATATAACAGCTCTGTAGCCTCCTGCATGCTTATGTCTGCAGCCTTGAGGCTCCACAAGCTGCAGCAAGCACCTATTATATCTATTATATCTCTTAGCTTACACACTGAAAGCCAGCAGCTTTAACTTCAGTACTAGGGTGTGTTCAACCAAATTGTACTGACAACAGGCAGAGACCTTTACTCAACTACAAGGCCAAATGTCAGCTTCAAGTAAAGATCTCTGCTTGCTGTCAGTGATATGAGTGAAAACAGTGGGGGGGGAGAAGCAGATCAGCTTTCAGAGAAGAACCTGCTTAACATGTAACTGACCTGGGCTGATGGTGTAGCGGTAGAGTGTTGGCTTTACAACGAAGGGGTTTGGAGTTCTAGTCCTCTCCCAGGGTTTATTTCTCTCCCTCCCCCCCCCTAAATTCTACACATATGTAGAGAGACCTAAAATATATAAGTCAATCTCTATAATGATATATATACACATACATAGCTCCCCTATATCATGTCTCATCCCTGAGAGTATATGCATTGTATCACATAGGTTGGAAGTGATTGTGAGGATGGGACACTATATAGGGGAGCTTTCTGTGTGTGTGTGTGTATATATATAAAATTATAGATGTCTACACATATATTTTCATATGTGTACAATTTATAACATAAAAAAAAAATAAAAAAAACGATGGGGACTTGAACTTCCAACCTCTGTCTTTCCAAGCTGATCACCTATGCACTGTACTATACAAGCAGCTCACACAGACACAATGTTGAATCCTTATGTTATACAATACAGATGATGATGTCATAAGGAGGCGGGGCTTGCATTCGATCTGAGGAACAGAACGCCTTCTTTTCAAAGTTCAAACTGAACCTGTGAGGAGGTGAATCAACCTCTTGGCAAAAGCCCTTTAAACAGGCAGTAATTGCCCAGATCATCACCATAGAGCTGAGATGTACATAGAGCCAGCAGACTCTGGTTTCACTATCGATTTTAACAGCTCAGAGGGGAGTAAACACAGAGTGTGCAGGCAGCCAATCACAGTGCAGGGGGCGTGGCCATGACATTTCCTGTCTAGGGGCATATCCCAACAGGCGAATGAAATGTCAGCCAGCCAATCACAGTGCAGGGGGCGTGTCTAGGGCACAAGAATCGACCCGGGGGCGTTCTGACCCAGCAACAGCAGAAATAAAAGACAGATTTACAGCGAAGCTGATATATGCTAAACCAAGTGACAGAGGTAATGCAACCCAATTACAAAAGTGCTTATTTTTACTGTCCCCATAATCTGAGACATGATCTTTGTAACGATAAAACCCCTTTAATCACTTTCTCCCACAAATCAAAAAAGGATTTCACTTTCCTTTCTTTCTGCTGGACAGTTTCTATCCAGTCCATCCTTAAAAGATAAAAACATTTATCAAAAAAGATTTTCAAGGTTGGGTACATCAGTTGGATCCACACCTGCATAATGACTTTTCTGGCTGCCGCCAAAAGTACATGTAGAATACGTCTTTCTTTGTGGGTGAGGTGCGGTATAGCCCCGTCCATGCAGCCAAAAAGTGCACACTGGGCCAAGAGAGTAAAAGTGTCTACGAGAAATCGTTGTATGTATTTAGTTATGCTGCCCCAAAATAACTGGATCTTTGGACATTCCCACATACAATGGTATAAAGTAGCTGCCGGGGAGCCGCATTTATTTATTTATTTTTTTTTAAAACAAATTTTATTGCATTTTCAAACATTTGAACAGTGAACACATATCTCTGACATGTAATAGTGGTCATATCACGTATTTGCATAATCTCCGGGCCTGTGCCTGGAATATGTAGATAATACATACAGAGAAAAAACATCAAATTACAAGGGTATAAAAGAAATTAAATTAAACAAAATATCAACACTACAAAAGTGCAACTGCGTCCTATCTTCATCTCTTGTGACCTTGTGGTCCTTAATGGAACCTCATACTCAAGGCCAAAGTTCCTCAGACCTGAAGTCTCCCCAGCGTGCCCCCAATTCCTCCCCTACAGTACCAACCGGTGTATTTGAACCTCTGCATAAGAGCTTCTATCTCTCTGTCGGAATAATGCGATTCTATGAAGGTTCTCCAATGTCTGAAGAACCCTGGGGTTCGGATCTCCTTGCGTCTCTCTGTCTCCAATCTGTCCGCTATAAGATAATCCTCCAGCTGCTTTATGACCCCGGAGATTGACGGGAGAGTGGGCTTCAGCCATAACTGCAAGAGGCTTCGTTTTTCTGCCAAAAGGGCAATGTGAACTATTCCCGGGAAACCGGTGGAGTGGACTGACTCCTCAGAACCCTCTCCTCCATCCACGTCCGGAGGCCTGGGGCAGTGGAAGATCAGGAGTTCATAATGCTTCTCTAGGGTGACCCCGAAGTGAAGCTGGATATACTGAAGGACTGTGTCCCAGTAGGTTTGTGTATAGCTGCATTCCCACAGACCGTGCCATAGGTCCGTTTTATGTGTGTCGCATTTGGGGCAGTGCTGCAATCTGTCGGGGAAGTTCTGAGAGGGGGGGAGATTGAAGGCGTAGATGGCGTTGTGTATTATCTTGAAGTAAGTTTCACGCCAGGTCTCGCAGATGATGTGTTTCCGTATGGTCACAACACCCTTCGGGATCATATCTGGGATCTGAGCATTTCCCAATCGGCGGCTCCAGTAGTGAAATGCCTGAGAAGCTACCCGTTTCCTGCACCACCCTCTCATATCAGCGTAGAGCCTCGATAAACAATATGTCTCCCTGTGAGTGGTGACAAAAGTGTCAAAATCGTTAGGAATGGTCTCGTTGGAGACGTCTCTTAGTCTTCCATTACAGAAATAGAAAAGCTGATAGGCAGCCAAAAGCTGTGATTCGGGTAAGGAGAACTTCTTGAGCATCTCCGAGGGCTTTAGCCATCTCCGAGAACTCACTTGCATTAGCTGTCCCGCATTGGCCAGACCTGCCTCCCTCCACTTCCTAAACATCGGATTGCTCTGACCCAGCGGAAACTCGGGGTGGTCCCAAATGGGCATGTCCTTGGAGAGCGCGAAGGAAAGGCCTAAGCGTTTCCTCAACTCTTTCCAGGCCATTATTGTGTCTCGGAACAATGGAGACAACTTAATCAGAGAAAGCAGCTTAGGGTACCGGGTATGGAGCAAGGCCTGTGGGTGCCAAGGGCGCATCAACTCTCTTTCTAATTCCCAATTTGAAAAGCGGGAACGACCGCCAATCCAGTCTAGCATGTGGCGAGTCAGACAGGCCAGGTTATAACCCCTAACATCTGGGAGATTCAACCCCCCTGCCCTAACTGGCAGGATCAGTTTATGTAGTGCAATACGGGGTTTTTTCCCTGCCCATATAAATCTGGAAAAGCATGAGTTAATGTGATTGATGTCTGTATGTTTGAGCAGGAATGGGAGTGTCTGTAGGGGGTATAACAGCTGTGGGAAGCAGACCATCTTTATGGCGTGGCATCTACCAGCAAGTGACAGTGGCGGTGAGGTCCTGGGAGATTTTATTTATAAGAGGAGTAGTGTTGAGCGATTTTTATCGACAAAGTTGAAATCGGCAAGGTTTTTGTGGTGATCGAAATTTCCAGATCATGTGATAATTAAGGTTAAAATCTGTGGGATCACTATTAAATCGCGCCTTGTTCGGCGCTTCCTGTAAGTTTGTCCGCCAGCAAATGAAATTACAGAATAGAGCAGGTGAGATTGTGTGCGCGTCATGACTGGAATTGTATGGTTCGATTGGGTGGAAAA